>SNQN01000862.1:108207-118283 GCA_008642245.1 Bassia scoparia | reverse complement strand
GGACCCACTGAGAGAAGGAGGTTGAGGGAGAATTAGATGATGATGATGATGCACAGATGATCGATAAATATGACAGATCGCGAGCTCTGAGAGGAGGAGAGGAAGAGTATGAGGAAAGAGTGATCGTTGGCCCTGTTTTCCCTCCCTATTTACCTTTGAATTCTAGAATAACTGATTCGGTGGCTTACTATTCCACCCTAACCACGAACATTACTCTATGTGAAATAGGCACTTTGTAAACTTTGCTACGTATGGACTATAAATATTTGCTAGGATGCGAGTCTACTGATTATCTCTTGCCGCATGATACTTGAATGGTGGTCGATCCAACTCCGATGAGAGCACATTTAATCAATGTCACAATCTACCTGGACATTTTAATATGCAAAAGGGAAAAAGGCGAAGCAATAAACCAGAATCTATTAGTTTAGTGAGTTACGCGAACTCTTATGTTATACATAGTCTTACACCTGTTCAGTTCGCACAGTCTTTCTCCTACTGCTCAGCGACTATTAGAAACGAGACTAACGTTACATACAGAGAGGCTCTTTATACTTGGCTAGGAACTATTCCATAAAATAGTAACTGTTCATTAGTCATTGAGTCTCTCTGTTGTTGCTCAAAACTCTTATGACTAATAATACATGTAGTGTCTGTTTCAACTTTAGGTTAACGAAAGAGACTAACACATTAATAGTTAGGTCACATCAAAAAGCTGAAAGAACTTACGAGTTCTAAGTGTGGAACTATACCAAAAACACCTACCGGAACAACAAGACTACACAATTAATAGAGTAGAGAAAAAGGACTATCTTCCTAACGAACCAAGCCAGAGTATGATGAAACTTGGTTTCCCCTAAGAACGTAGATATTGAAGAAATCTCAAACTACACACTGGTATTAAGCTGAAATAAGCTCGAATGCAAATAAGAACTCACACTCGGAGTTCAGAAACCATACGAGCTGTTCCCTTTGATTGTTATTCTAAGAAACAGTCCAAACTAGCTTTGTTGCATGTAAACATATAGTGCAATAATAGATCGAATCAAAAGGACTAGACTGAAGAATGACCCTTATTGAATCGAGGAGATAATATTTTGAAGAAGAAAGATGGGCACCAAACAGATGAAGGTAAGAAAAGGAAGGACAGAATAAGCTCATCCTTAGGAAGTAATGAGCAATGAAATTCGATAATAACAATTGTACAATTTAGAGATCGTAAAAAATCTAAAGAGATTTCATGTAATCACTGCCTTTATGAAAGTATGGACTAACTGATAAATACTAAGTGCTCCAAATGTGCTTATAGCAGAAATCTAGATCTGGTACATAAAGCTAATGGAACAGAATCACATAACACACACAAGAAACACAAGGCGGGAACGAACCAGACTTTATCCTACGAAATAAAGAGAATGCATGCTGCGGTTAGAAAAGGGTACTAAGCTAGGGTTCTAAAAATTTTTCAAAAGAACATGGTGAAACGCATATAATGCTTGCTAGAAACAAATTATAGATAGAAAAATAAGTTACCACAAAAACGGGGCAGAATTTAAAGATTCAGTCAATCCCAAAATTTAATGGAAAAATCGAACAAGCAAAAAATTTCCATAACATAACTTCCTTTTTGGCAAGAATAGATTATGGAACAGGGTTAAGTTATATAAATAACATCTATCCTCAACATCTGGTATCTCCTCCACGATTAAAAGACAAAGACGACTCGCAGAGAAACACACACACAAAAGCATTAGTCAGAACCATACAGATCAACCACAGACATACTCCGAGCAACCACATCCACTCATAATTACTAGAAACGTATTTCACACGAAGTAATTCAAAGCGAGAAATTGTTCTAAGTAAAGGGCTATCAACAAGAGGGCCGAAAGCCTGGATGTGTGATCAATATTACACAAAAAGTGACTACGATCGTAATCGATGCACATCACAGAGTTACTGCGGGGAGCTGTCAACGCAAGATAGGGAACAGTTAAGTGCTAAGCTTTTAGATTTTTTAGCATTGATTAAAAAAGAGCTAGGGTAGAGGAACATAGCCCAAGTGTGAAACCTCGTAAATACTAAAAGGTGTGTTCTTTACTCAGCTTTATTACACCGCGGGTAACGGTAACCATAAACCCAACGAGTACCTTCAAATATAATTTTCATAACGCAAACACAAAATTCTGATTCAATAGTCGCAATTCAGATACAACACTCACAAATTCAACCACCCCACTCTTGAATAATCTAGAACATATTCAAACCGTATTCACTGGTCAACTTCAAAATGTGACAATAAGATAGAACACCCAACCTTCTAGGATGAGACCAAAAATGTAACCCTCTCCTTACACTTATTGACCCGCACGATAGAGAGGCTCGACTTCTTCTGAGGGTATTTCCATATATGTGCCCACACATAATTTGAATGTTAGTTAACAAATAAATATTCAAGAGAGAGGAATGATCAAAGATGAGAAGGAGGAAGGTCCAGTTTATCTACTCCGAGAATGGTGGACCGAAATCAACTGGAGAATGAAACTAGCATCAACCAGTACGCATAACGTGTAATAAATAAATAACTAACATACAGAAAAACATCCCCTACCCAGTTATCTCCAGAGACTTACTTTGTAAATACTCTCACACACTCTAGAGAGGGAAGCTCGGAAAGATATCTACAAACGCATCGGATCTGATAACTTCTCACTGTGGTGGAATGAAAAAGTACCGAGAGTAATGTCCTTGTGGGCGTTAGAGTCTTATCAAGCCCCCATAAACTCATTACGACGAAAGAACCAAGGAAGGAACCTAAAACATCATTGGCAATTCTATTTGCAAAAGGTTGAGCACGGTAAAAGAGTTCGGGAGCATCAACATTTGGAGCTGTGACATGGTTAGCCTCAGTTAGAAGACTTCTGAAGCCGAGAGAGAAAGATGAATTGCGATGGAAGCACTGACAACAAAAAGCTCTGCCTTGATCGGAAACCGATTTGATACAGCGCCCGCGCACCACTCAAGCCAACAAATTGACAATAGGAAAGATTCGCATAAGAAATAAAGATATTAAAGAGCCGATGTACTGACGTTAGGAAAACCCTTCCCTAATTGGACCCTCAAGCAACGAAGTAAATAATCACTCCGCCACCTGGTGTAGAAAAATGGCGATCCCCTTACTACAACCCCTGCACCCCAAGTATAGAGCCCCCTGGAGAAACCTGGCCAAGAGAAGAGTAAAAATTGAAGCAAACAACAAAACACAAAAGCAAAAGGGTTAAGGAATGCAATGGACCTTAATTCAGAGAGCGAGACATCAAGAAGAAAGAGACCCCATACCACCAAACGAGCATTGGCCCGGATAAACACTTTGATTCACATCTGGACATGGTAAAAAACCCGGGACATGATAACCGACGGCATAGGCACAGGAGAGAACCTTAGAAGCCCCATCATGCATCACAGCCTGACACATCCACCCCCCACTTTCGCGCAACATGATTACGACAACAAAGTTAAACAATTTAAAACATGGCACGTACCGGGGATGCCACCACCCCGGTGAACTATGAACCACCTCACACCACCAACATTCAATACCCAATAAGGACTATCATACTTATGGAAGGAAGTAGGGTCCAACGTAACCCGTATGGCGTGGTTCGGATCTCCCCACACGCACCTCTCCTGACGATTATCCTATAGCACACCTTAGATTTTGATCACACGTCCCAGCATTGTGTATGTCCTCCTTGCTAAGACACCCCGACATTTTCCTCCGATCCTCAGTTTCCCACCCACTACAGGTGAGGACTCCATGGCCCACCTGTCGGACAATCAAACCTGCCAATTGCCACCAGTGGTCCTCACCATCTTCTCTTCTGTTTGATGCTACCTGGTATACATCAAACAAAATGACGCCACCGATGACCACCACGTCGACCCGACCGGGTCCGGCAACTAGCTCCCTCTCTTGCCCACCCTCCCTCGACACCGAATGGTGCTCATATCCAGTTGGGGGTGGCGAGATGCCTAATTTCAATACAGGGGCAATATTAACCGGAGGAAATGTTAGGAGGGGCAGAGGTGGTGCCTTCTCCGGTTTTCGAAAATGTTTCCTCACTTCTGGCGATGTTTGGTAAGATGTCTTGGTTTTAGTTTTGATGATGGGGTGTCGACCCTTGTCCTTCCAATCATGTTGGAGAATGTGAGTGTTTGCAGATCTTTGTGCCGGTTGACATACTTGGGATAGCACGAAGACCATTCCGGTAGTTTCAGCACGCCTTGGTGAGTTACTTGTCACTACTCTCTAATTTAGCAGATTAATTAGAGAGTTGTAGATATATTGCAGTTCTTGGTGGAATCAGCTGCCCCGTGCCTATAGCACGGAGATTGGTTAGGTGCCTGCCAAAGGCATCTTCGAGTGGATTTTGTATAGGTGGCATTTAGAGCTATAATCAGAGCGTGATTTGGGTGATACACCATGAAAGGGAAATAGGCAATGAGAATTAGCAACTCGTGGACTCTCGTTGCTCACTTGGTTTGGCGAGCCTAGCCGAGCCGTAGTAGCCTAGTAGAAAGCAAACCTAAGACATGAGGATTGATGCATTACCCATGGAAGAATGTCTAAGCCCAAAGCACGAAAATTAAACCACATATGAGGGACCAACACTTGCATGCAACGCTTCATTACCACGACCCCCAAATCTACCAATAGCTACTTAGCGGGAGACAGAGCATCATTGCTTAGTTGGTTTCTTTTCAGGTACAACTTCTTTACACTGATGTTTATGCCCTTTTGAACGCCATCGAGCTCATCCTCTACCACATACAACCTTGGACCTTTGTTTGTGCTTCCCTTATGTTACAAAGCATTGACTGAGGCTTGGTATTATGCAATGAGCTAAGGTAGGTTGAATGGTTAAAAGCGAAATGGCTTCGAAATGACAATTACAAACTGCTACTCAATTTTTGAAAAGTTAAGTTAAACAAAAAAATTCTCAAAAATTCCACAAAGTGTAGTTTGTATACAAATAAAATTGTTGCAACATGATGAGTAATTGGGGGAAAGTTGGTGGGATCAATAGGAGGTTGATCCATTCAAATGCTCGCTTGATACCACCACATTCCCAAATGTATCCTTACCACTACCCGAGCCATAACACTACACAAAAGTCCTCTTGACCGTAAATAGATGAAGTCGCATAGGGCGGGGCGTACCATGCCACTACACATTAAATGAAAAATGTAACACTTGATGAACAGTACACTTGAAGGAAGGGAGGAGTGAATGAAAACGACGCAATAAATATGATTACTTACTGAGTAAATCAACTATCGCAACACTTTCGATTATGCACCAGTTATATGCAAACACTTCAATATATAACAACTATTACAACACGTTACGTTGCAACACTCTTATGCAACACTTTAAATCTATGCAACATACTGTGCAACATCCCTGAACCTACTGCAACACATTTCAAGCAACATTTAAAAAATTGTTGCATAGCACCCTAATGCAACACTTAATGAAAGACATCCTAAAGCAAACACTTAGTGAAAGAAATGCGACAAAAATCCGCTAATGTATCTCATCTATGTGACCCAGAGAGAGGTCGCTGTTGCAACGCTCACTCTCCAATTCAAAAACCGCCACAAGTCACATTTCTAATATATGCCTACGCGAATTTTAAAAAAAAAAACTCAACAATTCCGACTTCTCCATTTAACACCCAAACCATTCCAATCTTTAACTCCAAAACCGGAAATTAGCAAGTTGTTCCACTTCATCAATTAACAAATGAGGTTTCATTTAAAAAAAGCAAATTCCATTTGATAACATCAATCGAAACGACATTGTTGCCATGTCGCATATATCCTATCTAAGTTTCATCTTTCTAGCAGGAATCAATTCTTTCGTTTTTTCATCAAGTTGAAATGTTGAAGAAATTATTTTATTTTTTCGATTGAGGTTAAACCTGATCCAAATTTGGGAAAAAAGTAGTAACTTTGACATTGAAGCACAAAGAAATTTAGTCCAAAAGATTAAATTTAGTCCGATGTCTCAAATACGTGTTACTAGCTTCATTTCTCAATTTGATACAAAACATAGATCAATTGTTGTCTTGTTATTTTGTAGTAAAGAAAGCTAAAGAACGAGTAAAGCCTACAAGGGATAACGCGCGTTTGCTTAATTTCCTTCATTAGTGACTAGAAATTAGGTTCAATGGAGATAATCTATAGTATTTGCATCCCATAATTTGGTATGTAAAAAAATTTTATATATGCAATAATATTAATAAACTAATAATTATAATTTGATTATAGCTCAAACAATTAAAAATTTAATTTTTTCTTTCGATTGTTGGCTCTCAAATGCTGGTTCTAAAACCCGACATGTAACCTCACAAACCTCGTGTTCAGAACCCGCAGCATTTACCCCTCACAAATGCCTCGGGGTTTCTAAAACCCGAGCATTGTGATTAAATGCTCGATGCCCGAGGCAATTGTGGAAATGAGTTGCAGGACGCTCTTGTAATGCGGGCTAGCCGAGCACAACTCTAATTTGCCCGAGCAGATGCCTTTTTCCACAGTGAAAATTTCTTTATCAAAGGTATTTTCAATTCAAATTCATTCCACCTACTAGAGAATTCCAACTTTTATGAATTTGTTGCTGGTATGTTCTCTGTTTTTATCAATGCTTAATTATGGACTGTATGTGTAACTTAGCTCTTTTTCAACTTTGGCTATTAATTGACCTAAAATAATGCTATTTTTAGTAGAATGTCTGTAAGAAATGGTTGTCGCGTCAATAGTTGTTGTATGTTATTCATGTAAAGCCATGGCTATAACAGTGCCTGCAAGTTATCGCGACCTCGGCCATGCTATTTAATCCATATGTCTTTTTATTGTTAAAAATTTGTCGAGGGGTAGTTATTGTGATTAAGAAATAGATTTTATAATATTAATTGCTCAAAAAAGGTAGAATTATAAGTATAAGAGCCTATACCAGAAAGAATATTGTTGCACCAACTACACCATAATAACTCGAGGTTTAATCTTTGCAAGCTAAGCTCATTACATGCCGCATACATTTTGGGTAAATGATGTGTCTTGCAAGAAGTGATTTGTGGGTAACCTCACCCTAGGAAACCCTCACGAACCATCCTTCGCCTCCTAAACGATTAGGGGGTTGTAAAGGGCTTATTGGTCGTTAGCTAAAAAGAAAGTGATCAAGTCAGCTTAGTGCCCCCAAATCTTGGGTTAATCACTCTTGGAGGATCATGACTTTGCTGAGGCGAGCCCAAGGCCTCAGTTGGCGGATTTTGAGAGTGCATTTAGACCATCTATGTCATTCCCGTCTTTTACCTTGTTTCCCCAAATTATCGGCATTTTCATCGATTTTTCCTTCAAACTCGCACATCACAAGATTTCGGAACTCGGTTATTTTGGGTGTTTCCAATTATTTTGAGGTAAATTCGAATACAAGTGCTTTGACATTTTGCCTGAGTGTACAGTCCAATGCCAGAGAATCGGAGTCAAGCATGCAAGCTCGAACTCGAGGTAGGAACTTGAGGCTTGACAGATGAGGTGAGCACCCGCCCACCTACCGAGACGTACCACTCTAAGCCAAACGCAGAAGCACGACCAAGGCCCCAGAGCGTCCGGATGAGAAAGCCGTCATACGACAGAAAATTCAGAAGGTTCCAGAGCGTCGCCTCCCGAATGAAGCGTCCGCCGTCACCAGGTAAAGGAAAAGTGAAAGCATTCTGGAGCACACCAGAGCGTTCCGCTATAGAGGAAAGAGCGTCCGCATCCTCCTCCCGGCGTCCCATCCACATTTGTGGCGCTCACTTACTCAAATATCTCTCTCTATGTAAATAATATAATATCCCAACTTTCCGTAACAAGGAGAAACTAACAACACAAAACATTTGATTTCCAGTTTTAGAAAGAAAACACCTTGGTTTAGCTAAAAAACATCATTCAACAATTTCTTCTTCATATGCATTGCCAATCAATCCATCAATGTTTAAACTTGTTGATTACTATTGTATCTACTCAATCTCCTTGATATAGTTGTGAGTCAAAGTTCAACTTTAGTAAGTTTTTGCTAGCAGTTATTCTGAATCATCCAGCAATAGTTCATCAGCATAAATGTTTTGTTTGGTTTATTTATGGTTTCACTAGAAGTACTCCTCTCCAGCATTCTAGCTAGGGGGGAAGATCATGGACTTTGATGATTGAGCATGGAGTGATGATGTTTTGTATGAGAAACTTGTTGATGGCTGCCCCTAGCAGGATTTATGAGAAAGGATTGGCCAACTCTAGATAGAACCTTGGACCTAACCTCAAGTGTTGAGAAATCAAAACAGAATGTAAGACATCAGCAGGGGGTTTTAGAGTAAACCGAACCGGTTGTAAGGAGGTAGAAAATAGAGATCTAGTTTGCCAAACTATCCACCTCGTTTGCTTGGTCTAAGTTGATGTGGTTAAGGTGGGCTGAGAAATCTAACCCTCTTACATAAACTAGTGTCCTTGCTTGAAACAAATGACTCATGCTGATAATGATCCACCGTATTTAAATTGGATTGTCGCCTCTTCCCTTTCCTAGGTCCTAATCGTTGTTTAACATCGTTAAGCTTAGTTTGGTTAGAATTAGACTTATTTCGATCGAGTAGTCTACTCACCTTATTTCCTTATCAAAAATTGCCCCCTTCATTCAATGGCTAGGCTAAGTAATCCCATGTTCCTTGTGGTTCGAGCCCTACTTTCCTACACTACATGTTAGGTTAGGATAGGATAATTAAGTTTTGATCGGATTAGGCAGTAACAACCCCTAAGTCCCGATCACACCAATGCAAWGTCAAGCAAGTCAATTCAAGACTAAGGAGTCTAAACGAGTCCTAAAACAAACCCATGAAAAGCTAAGGTCCACCTTTAAGTGCAAATGCTTCAGGAACAGAACCATGGGGGCTAACCCCAGAACAAAGTATATAACGTTGTCGCTAGCATCTCACGACTTAGCAAAGTCAAGTTTCGCTWAAGTTTTTCTCCAGTATCTCACATCAACAACGGCRCAMGGTATCTACGCAGACATTAGGCTCCTAGTCTAGCAAACAAGGACTAGCTTCCTGAGCCAAGCTAAGCACAACATTCTGGGGGCTAACCTCTAGATATTAGTAGGGTCTGTCGACAAACATTGAGAAGACGTCAATGCGTGCAAAGGAATTCCCTATTCATCCTCAATGTTCAAAGCACCAATGTCGAAAAATGATAACTGTGCATTTGCAAGGAACAATTACCAAAATCCAAAGCAGAGCAGAAACAAAGGTCAAAGCAAAACTCAAAATCAAAGAATCCCTAGTCGAGGTACAACAGATCCCTATAATAACTTCAACAGTAGACAACATTAAGTGAAAAGTCATTCTTGATGGCGTAGCCGAAGGAGAGATAAGTAGACCAAGCATGCACAAACAAAAACCTAAATGTTCTTGGAAGGTAGCACCGAGAAAGGAGTTTAGRAGGCATAAGCAGATCAAGCAGGCACCAGCAAAAAATATCGTTATACGCAATCGTGGCTATACGCGACATTAAGTTTCCTAGAAGGTGGCACCGGAAAGGAGTTAAGCATGCATAAGCAAGTCATGCAGGCACGAGAAAACAGTTAAGAAAGTTTCCTTGACGGTGGAACCGAAAAGGAGTTAAACAGGCATAAGTATATCGAGTAGCAGCATTCTCCTGGACAGAAGCGCTGAAGAGAGGGTAATCTTGGACGGGTGCACCAAAAGAGATTGGTCATTGAAGAGTATTCCCAGAGGATTAGTCAAGAAGGGATTAAGATCGAGTCGGATTCTCAAGCGAGGATGAAGGTGTATGAAGTGGTTGTGCTCTTTCACATCAAGAGGTTGTCCTCTCTCATAATAAAGAGGTTGTGCTCTCTCACATCAACAGGTTTTGTTCTCTCACATAAAGAGGTTGTGCTCTCTCACAATGAAGAGTTCGTGCTCTTTCACGATGGTACTAAAGAGTTTGTGCTCTCTCACATAAAGAGGTTGTGCTCTCTCACA
>SNQN01000862.1:88924-104672 GCA_008642245.1 Bassia scoparia | reverse complement strand
GCTTGCTATACAAAATGCAAAGAAGACGTTAGTAATGACAAGCAACGATAATAATGAAAATGAAAACTATTGAAAGCGGTAAAAAAACAAAGATGAAACTCRTACATATTTACAAGAAGCAAATAACGAGCGAGTTTCTACATCTTGCTAATCGAATTAGAACTCGTAATAGTTGTTAATCAAATTAGAAGATAACGAAATGAGTGTTTTAAGTTGAGTAGTCTTAGAGGTATACTTCAATATCGCTCTTCAAAGTGACCCAAAAGGAAGCAAGAACTCGTGATTGTATGAGTAAAGAGTGAGAGTGAGTGTAGGCAGAATGTATGCGCTTGTGAACATGTGAAAAGTCCTCCCGAAAGTGAAGCGAAGGCATGTATTTATAGGCACGTATGAGGAACTGAACGTATATACGCTGAAAAGAGGAGTGTATATACGCTTAAGAGGAGCGTATATACACTCCAAGGAGCGTATATTTGCTCAGGGAGCGTATATACGCTCGAGGGAGCATATATACGCTTCTTGAGCGTATATATTCTCGATTATTCTCGCGAATCTTCTTGTGATTGCAGGTGATGTTCGTTGAATGTGGACGCCCTCTTCTCCAAGAAATCAATTCTAGAACATTACCGTATTTGTACGGTATTTTTTGTGTATTTTCTGCATTTTTTGTATTTTTTGCTTATTTTTTTTTTTGTAAATATTGTAAAAATCATAGAAAATTGTAGAAAAATCAGAAAAATAATCTAAAAATACTGGTGAACTCAGAAAAATGAGAAGAATGCAATGAAAATCACCAATATAAATTATTTGAAAAATTCCTAAAGTTAAAAAGAAAATTCTAAAAATAGAAAATAATTAAAGAAAATACTTTTTGCCTTTTATTTGACCTTTGTTTCATGGTTCCGAGTATTACTTCATATATTTCAAGCTTTTTCACGAGTTCGGCTGCGTCTTTTCAGAGTCAAATCGATCGCGACACGTGGTATGTTTCATCATCGATTACTCATTTGGGGAGACACATTTAGGTGTCTACTGAAGCCCTCACTTTGACTGAGTCTGGAGAGACGAAAGTCTCGTAAGACGAAAGTCAAAGTATTCGATTCGGGACGGAGAGCAACTCAAGACATTCCGCGACCCTGAGTTACTCTTTTCGCCGATACCTGCAAAACAAAGGTTAGTTTTACCTGTAGCCGTGTCCCGTGCGGTCAGATTTCCTTAGATGTGCATGTATCCTTCGAATGACTTGCTTGCGTCAGAATTGGAATTTCTGGTGCGGGATAAAATTCCAAGACCCGAGAGAATGTGTGTCTGCGGAACTTCTGGTGCGGGAGAAGATTCCAAAACCCGAGAGAATATGTGTCTGCGGAACTTCTGGTGCGGGAGAAGATTCCAAAACCCGAAAGGGTGCATATGTGGAATTTCTGGTGCGGGAGAAAATTCCGAAGCCCGAAGTGTGCATGCGGAATTTCTGGTGCGGGAGAAGATTCCAAAACCCGAAGTGTGTATGCGGAATTTCTGGGGCGGGAGAAAATTTAAAAACCCGAAAGAGTGTGTCTGTGGAATTTCTGGTGCAGGAGCAAATTCCAAAACCCGAAGTGTGCATACATGGAATTTCTGGTACGGGAGAAAATTCCAAAACCCGAAGTGTGCGTGTCGAACATCTGGCGCGGGTGAAGATTCCAAAACCCGAAAATATGTGTATGCGGAATTTCTGGTGCGGGAGAAAATTCCGAAACCCGAGTGCTTGTGCGTATGCAGAATTTCTGGTGCGGGTGAAAATTCCAAAACCCTAAAGAGTGTGTGTGTGCGGAACTTCTGGCGCGGGAGAAGATTCCAAAACTCGAAAAGATGTGTATGCGGAATTTCTGGTGCGGGAGAAAATTCCAAAACCCAAAAGAGTGTGCATATGTGGAATTTCTGGTGTGGGAGAAAATTCCAAAACCCAAAGTGTGTAAATGAGCTGTTGCGTATAGCAACAATCGCGTATAGTGATGAATGCCGTATAGGCATGTGTAAGCAACCGCATGTATGCTCAATGCATGATGGTGCTTATAAAGTGCTTACAATGACTACATGTGTAATGCATGTTTGTCCTTAGATCTAATGCATGAAATGACCAAGGAAATTGACTAATGGTAAGATGCTTTTGGATTGTGAGATAGAGCTGTCTCAAGCCCTCATTCGAGCAAAGGCGATGCTTGTGATTGCAAGTGAGCCCCCAACCCATGGGGTTTGGGTGTGTGGGAATGGCTTAATTTGTGGTGTTGATGGTTGGTTTACTGGGTGAGCCCCCAGCTTGATCGAGGTTGGGGAGTAAGGTAATGCTAGTGAATGGTTCTTGGCTTAGCTTTTTGTGGCGGTAATGGTAAGGGATGAGGTATTGGGATGTGATTTTGATTTGCCCAACTCGGTGACTTGAGCTGAAAGTCACATGAGGAGAGAACATGGAGAAAATGCTGCAATGTGATGCTTTGAGGAGGATGCAAGATGATTGTTGCAAAGTGATAGCCTAAGGATGAGTGGAGGAGAGCCCCTCAAGGTACGTGAAAGAACAGGCTAAAGGTTCAAGGAAAAGAAAAGGCTAGAATTTGTGACTAAGGGTGAGGTAATGGGGAATTAATGCGGTTGGTTACATGATGTTGGTTCAAGCTCGAGTCTATGTCGGGTGCTACACTAGGAATCTGTGTTCCTGACTTTAAGGGAATCAAACTATATGAGAGAGTGGACCTCAGAGTGTTATTGAGTTAATTGGTCGGACCTCGAGAAGAGGCTTCCTACGTATCCTTTTGGAATCACACCATCGTAGTTCTTGATGATAATTTGGAAAATGCCTCGTGTGAGAGGGCTTTTATGGTTGTTATGTGAGGCTGTGTTTTGAGGGTTGAAAAAGGCTCGATGATCATGGAGTGACCCACAGTGCACAGTGTGCCTTTTAGACTCTTGCTTTTTATTTGATCTGGGCTTTGAGCTTTGGATTTGCATTGGATTTTGACATTGATTTGCATTTTTGATGACTTTTGTATAACTGGCATTGAACTTTGATTTTTTGCTTTTTTCCGTTTTGCCCATTTTATTCTTCTCTTTTTTTTCCTTTTGCACATGTCTTTTCCTACGCACCGTTTGATCCAAAGGGTTAAGTAGATGTTGGGCGATGAAAGAAAGATAGGCTGAATGATAGTGTTTATTGCTCAAAGGGTTGCAAGGGATTTTGATTTGATGTGATGAAAGGAATGGAGGGAAGAGGTTATTTTGTGGAGCTATGAAAGAAGGCCTCTTTTGGCAATGTCCATTTAAGTGTGAGGTCAACAATTCCATTAAAATTAGAAGCACAAATTATATGGAGGCTAGAGAGATAATGATAAATTAAAGTTTTATTAATACCAAAAGAATTTATTATATAGAGGCTAGTTGCAGAATTTAATCCTAATCCTAATGACATAGACCCGAAATGGAGAAAAAGAAATGATACACAGTCTAGGGAAAGGGACTCTCCGACTCGACCCTAAAGCTAAGACCCTAACTGACTCATGCAAATCGAAGAAGATCATCCTCTATGTCCACTCCAATGTCGTAGACCTTTGCGAATGTGGTAAGGCCTCGATACTTGAGATGATCTTTGTATTCTGGCTGGAGGCCAGAAATGAAGGTTTTGACCATCTCTTCTCCAGTAGGAGCGGAGACTAGTGTGGTAGCAACTCCTCTCCATCTAGTCAGATAGGTAGTGAACCCCTCGTTCTCTCCCTGCTTAAGGATTTCAAGCTCTCGGAAGGATGTTTGGGTCTGAATGTTACCCTTGTATCTTGCCATGAATGCGTGGATGATGTCTTCCCAAGTAGCTATTTCTTTCTCAGGAAGTGAAAAGAACCACTTCTGACATATTGGTTCCAAGGAAAGGGGAAAGACCATTGGAAACAAGGCGGAGTCAATCCCTTTAAGTGCCATGGTGGTCTTAAATCCCTTTATATGGAATCGAGGGTCATCAGTCGGCTTGAACTTGGGTATGTCTTCTGCTGAGAAATCCTTTGGCAGTTTGGAAGAAGGTTAGGGTCGAGAGGCGGTTGGTCTTGGTAAAAGGTGGGGTCGATGGCTTTTTGGATCGCCTTTTCAAACAGCTTGTCCAAGGAAGTGCTCGAGGTCAACTCCTTGATCTTAGCTTCAAGCTCTTGAACTTGCTCGGCAAGCTTTTGGATCTTTTCTTGTTCGGAGGCCATTTTGTGGTGTTAAGGCTAGTTGGAGGATGGTTAGGTTTTGATTGGGCTTAGGGCTCAAACTCTGCGGGTCGAGCAAGGGCTATGGAGACGACTTCACCCTGTTTGAAAAAGAAATAAACTCTTAGTGAACTCCCTTGGTCATTATTGAACATATGGATGCAGGTGCAAATGCATGTCCTAATTCCATGGTCATCTTTCCTAGAATGAATGCATGAATGCAAGGTGCCCTTTCGTTTTTTTGATTTTTTTTTTAAAGGGCACCGATTGACATGGGAATGCATGATATGCATGTGTCCTAACAGGTTAAGGTTGTGCCTAGGTAACCTAAAGGTCGAGTCGATGTTCGCCGAGGGTAAGGTCAACCCTAATGGGAGTCTAAGGCCAACATCAAAGGTCAACATCAATGGTCAAAGTCTATGCCTACCCTAGTGGTCAAGGGTCAAGACCTAAGGTCAAAGTCTATGCCTACTCTAATGGTCAAGGGTAAGGACCTAGGGTCAAAGTCTATGTGGACTAAGGTCGAAAGTTTGGAGGACAAAGTTCTAGTGGACTATGGTCACAGACTAAGGTAGAGGTCAACTAAATGCACTATGGGCTATGAAATGCATGATGTGAACTAAAGGATGACCATGGACTACATGAATGTGATTATGAACATGTGTTAAGGTCAAGAACTATACAATGGCTAGGGCCCATATAATGCACATATATACATGACACATGATGACAAGTCGACTAGGCCGGGTCAGTCAAAGAGGGTGTCACGCCTAAGAGTAGAACTTGGTCCAATTTCACCACTTTCACGGTAAGTGATGTATGGTCGAGTTACCCCTTATGTGCACGCATCCCGTAACACGTGCACACACGGCATGGGTGGGATAGGACTTGCCTTAGCCATGCGATCCATTAACCACATGCAACCAAGGTAGTATCCCCCCTTAAGGTGGTCTCGAGCATAGAACATGCCCATATTGAGTCCAAGGAGCCTAAGGCGTGACCCTATGCGGAGAGTTACATGCAAAATGAAAAAATCCAATAATCGTGATGATGGAATTACGAGACTTTCAAGTCTGTCCACTTCACCTAACGGTGATTATCCCCAGTTAAGTCGCCAAATTGTAGACCGTGGGTCGAACCCCCGCCTCGGCGGGGCGGCTTGGGCCTACATCGATGTGTGTTGTGTGTCGTGGGCTTGAGGCACGGAACCCGCACGTGAGTGCGTTGGGGAAGTGTTGTCGAGTAAGGGGAGTCGCCACCGTGCCTGTAAAGGTTATTCACGGACGCCCGAAACGTTGGTGCCAAAACAATGGCCCCACGGTCCGATCCAGTAACTAACTCGTGGGTTCGGGGACATGGTACGGATTGAATCAGTAAACTAATCCGCCCGTATGTAGCGGCCTCTACTCGGTCTCATTGTAATTCTATTCAAAAAGGATCATTGGATGCACACAACTTACATATTCAAAACCTTATTAGTGCACTAGCCCTAAAAGTCACTACAACAATAGGTTTCTATTATGCACAAACAACTACCTAGCCTAGAAATTGTGATCACTTGATATTAGTCAAATTAAAAAGGTGCCTAAAAGCCGGTTGTCCATGAGTAATCTGACTTTAAAGTGATTCACATAATTTCCGGTCTTATTTAACAAAACAAACAAAATGCAATACAAAACATATATACAATATGCATATACAAATATACATCATCCTTACCTTGTCGCTGCAAACAAACAAATTGTTAGAAAAATAATAAATAATGATAGCGCCTTTGATCGATTCGCTAAACAAATCAAACAAACATATTAGTATTGATGAGGAAAGCGCTGATGAGGAAAGCGCCTCGTTAAAGCTTGCTATACAAAATGCAAAGAAGACGTTAGTAATGACATGCAACGATAATAATGAAAATGAAAACTATTGAAAGCGGTGAAAAAAAAAAGATGAAACTCCTACATATTTACAAGAAGCAAATAACGAGCGAGTTTCTACATCTTGCTAATCGAATTAGAACTCGTAATAGTTGTTAATCAAATTAGAAGATAACGAAATGAGTGTTTTAAGTTGAGTAGTCTCAGAGGTATACCTCAATATTGCTCTTCAAAGTGACCCAAAAGGAAGCAAGAACTCGTGATTGTATGAGTAAGGAGTGAGAGTGAGTGTAGGCAGAATGTATGTGCTTGTGAACGTGTGAAAAGTCCTCCCGAAAGTGAAGCAAAGGCTTGTATTTATAGGCACGTATGAGGAACTGAGCGTATATACGCTGAAAAGAGGAGCGTATATACGCTCAGGGAGCGTATATATTCTCGATTATTCTCGCGAATCTTCTTGCGATTGCTGGTGATGTTCGTTTAATGTGAACGCCCTTTCCCCAAGAAATCGATTCTAGAACATTCCCGTATTTCTATGGTATTTTTTGTGTATTTTCTGCATTTTTTGTATTTTTTGCGTATTTTGATTTTTGTAAATATTGTAAAAATCATAGAAAATTGTAGAAAAATCAGAAAAATATTCTAAAGTTAAAAAGAAAATTCTAAAAATAGAAAATACTTTTTTCCTTTTATTTGACCTTTGCTTCATGGTTCCGAGTATTACTTCACATATTTCAAGCTTTTTCACGAGTTCAGCTGCGTCTTTTCAGAGTCAAATCGATCGCGACACGTGGTATGTTTCATCATCGGTTACTCATTTGGGTAGACACATTTAGGTGTCTACACCTTGCTTTATGCAATTATAGGCAAGTCTTAAATGGGTACCAAAGCTTCCCAAAAGAAGTGCGGTGCGACTTCCTTTACTCGTTTCGAGTATAAATACACAACTCTAGGCATACTCACACTATGCAAAAGTAAGAATTCTATTTTAGCAAAATCTGAGTCATCAACTAATTGTACCTCTCGGAGCAGAGGGACCGGACCTAGTCTGGCCCGGTGACGCCCCGGCCCCGTACAGCTGTGAAGAAGGAGGTAGAGAAAGTAGTGGAGGAAGAGACTACTGGTTAGTAATTTGTACCAGCCAAGAGGAAAGGGGTACAGCCAAAACTCCTCGTGCTTCAAGAGGTAAGTCTGTAGATAGAGGAGGGACTTCAATTAACTAGTTAAGTTATGGATCGAACCAAACAGTTCAGTTGATTTCAATTTTTTTCATTAGCTTGAATTGTTTTAGTTATAACTTTACGGGTTACAGTTTAAAACCGATACAGTTGACTTGCCTCTTCAGTTCTGTTCAGTTCAGTTCCAGTTGACTTCGATTCAACCAATATGGTTTCAGTTCAAACAGTTCATTATGTTATTATCAATTTTCAGTTAAACGGTTTTTTTTCGGTTTGAATTTAGTTGCATTATGTTTTGTATTTTTGGGGTTAGTAATTGGTGTTGATCCAAACCATATGGTTTTGGTCCAAACGGACAATTTTATAATTATCAATTTCAATTAATAGATGTTTCGGTTGAATTAAGTTTCGTGCTTTGACCATAACATTTTTAGTGATTAATTATATTTGTTATATATCGGTTGCACCTATTTGACTATTTTTAAAATTATTATTACACTTTTTAATAGGTGTGTTTATTGTTTTACCGTATATTTGTACTAGATCAATATCTGAAAGATGATGATAAAAGTTGAATGATTATACATACAAGATGATACGTGCAACGTCAAAACAAACCGGATACTCGTATTAGATCATATTTATTATATTGTATCTTCGTATTTGATCAAACTATTATAATACAAAAACCATCTATAGACTATAGTTTGTATAAAGTGTTACGAAGTTGGTCATTATATCAAAGGATGATACTAAAAGTTGAATAACTATAGTCAACTAAGTCAAGTAGAAGTATAACTGTACAAGTTAATATGCTCAACATCAATACAAATTGACATTAGCCTATTCTAGATTAATGAATGAAACTAGATAACATTGTACACAAATCGATTCTAATTCACTAAGAAAACAAGTAAGATTGTTATATATACTGTATTAAATCAAACCATACATTAATAGTTTATTAAACAATTATACGAAACATTCGATCGATATATGAAATGATTATGATCAAAGTTAATCTAACGTGAATATAAATAATTTGCATGTAAGATCATATGATCAGTGATAATGCAAGTTACTATTGGCCTAACCTAGATCAATGAAACTAAATAACAATGTAATAGAGTCGATTATAAAATCTTAACAAATTATGTAATTGTTTGAATTTGTATTATTAGACCAAATCATTAGTCATAAGTCAATATATAGATTTAGGATGAAATGAGAAGAACCCCTAAAATGAGAAGCGTGAGAAGCAATCTTGATGGTTGAATTTTGAATGAAGGGTCAAGATTTATTTAATCAAAAAAGTAAATGTGCATAATTTTATACAAGAATGTGCATATTTTTATACATGAATGTGCACATTCATGGAAAATCCGTGCACATTCACTATAAAACTTATGCACATCCTAGCCGTCCATCTTAAATATCAAGGGCCAAGATTGCTTCTCACAAAGTTGAATAATTATAATTTAGTATGAATAATATTTTTAATTTCTTGTGTTAGATTAACGTCATAAAAGTTATCTCGTTAAAAAACAAGTTATGAATTATGCCAAAATAATACACTTATACACATATTATATGATTAAAATTAGCATAATAGTAGTAAAAATAAAACAAATCCATAGTCTCACAATGAGAAGACATACACCGTTGGATATTATTAATCAATGGTAGATAATAAGGGAAAATGAGGCACACAGTTCACTCTTTTTAACCGTTAGATTCAATACACAATATCAAATTTGATGGCCTAAAATCATCTAACAATCTCACCCACTCATTCATTTTTTAAAACAAAAAAAAAAATAATTAATCTATTATGGGCTTATGGCCTAAACCGGCAAACCCTAAAAAAAATTGCTATTGTTCATATCATCATTTGTTCAGTTTGTTGTTGTTGCTTGCTAGGGCCTGCTGCCTCCTCTCTCTCTCTCTCTCTCTCTCTCTCTCTCTCACTCTCTCTAGACGTTTCCATTCTTGGCTTCTTGCTTCTTCTACCAATTACTCAAGGTTTGTCTCTCCTCCATCTTCTTCTTAATTTGTTGTCAGATCTGAAAAAATATGGTTTTGTTCGTCGTAGACCTCGTAGTATTAGTATTACTGAATTTGTTGGTTATGATTATGGTTGCAATAGTATATTAGTATATTAGTATAGTATATTCGAATTGAATAATCTGAAAAAATATGGTTTTGTTCGTTGTAGTATTAGTATTATTATATGGTTTTGTTCGTCATATCTGTCGCATGCCTTAGTTTGATTATGGTTGCTCTAATGAATCTGTTGTTATGGTTGTTATGATTATGATTAAGGTTATTCGAATGAATCTGTTGTTTTACAAATAATAGATAGTTCTACTGGAATATTTCTCTTTTTTGCTGAAATTATTCAATTGCATCAATCTTGCAAGTGAGGATGTCTGATTGCTTAGTTTCTCTATTGCCCCAGTTTTTTAGGGTTTTTATTTTTGATTTTTGTTTGATTTCTTGTATTATTAATATTGAATTCTTCAACATTTGGTTGAATTATGGTTTGTTGATAGCATGGTTGTTGAATTGCAACGCTGATTTCATAGTGTGCAGCTGATCGAGGAGTTTTTCACAGGGACAAAATTTTTTTAGGCCTATTAACTTTCCAGAACATTCTTTATTCACTTCCTAATTCAATTATGTGAGGACCCAACCTTTTTTGTAAGGTTTATGTTATCTGCCAGACTGCCACTATGATATCTATTATGCTAACTTGTTCTTGTTGTGGTGAACTTATTTATTTTTGTGATCTTTAATGGCCTTAATTTGAGTACTTTGTCCTTTTGGTTTTGTGGCATCCTTGGATTGTTCTCAAAGGTTTTATTTCATGTGATTCTAGATATTAGCAGTATTTGGGAACTTGCATAAATAAGCTACAGCTTGAACTCAGTTTATAACTTTTTTCGATGGACAGGGAAATTCATTTTGGAGTCGGTGATTTTGACAACTGTAGTGGTTGTAAGCGTCACTCTCTACACATTCTCTACTGCATAATTTCAGTTGGCTCTTTTCTAATATGTATGGATTTCTAATTCAGGTAGAGTGAGTGACATAGATATAGAGGATCGTTTCTCTACTGAAATACATTCACTAAGAACGTCAATTGTAGATGTATCAGGTTTTGTAATTTACCCTTTATCTATATTCTGCTTAATATTTCTATTATCACTTATTTCTTTTTCTATTATCACTTATTTCTATTATCACTTATTTACTCTTCATCTATCCTTTTGATGTCAATGAATTAGAGACAATTGGTTTGAATGCCGAGGATTCTAGGACGAGGAAGAGGAGCCAGGACTCTCCGATCCTTCTCTACCACCTTTGTCCAAGAGAAGAGCTGCTTATTGGAATCACTACATCATGTCAACTAAAGATCACGAGAACGGTAAAGTTGAATATGCAACATCTAAGTATTGTGAAAAGGTAAAGTATAAGGCAATCTCTGGTTATGGTACTTCCAATGCTAGGAAACACATAGAGGTTTGCTCTGCATACAAAGCTTTTCTTGTTGATAATCCTGAGTTTGGTAACCCTTATGTCCATAAGGTTTACTGTCAGTTGTTTGCTGAAGCAATATTATACCATGCTTATCTGTTGCGTATTGTTGAACATGAGAAATTGAGAAAGTTGCATCTTTATCTTAATCCCAAGGTTCAAACCATTTGTAAGAAAACAATTCTTAGGTATTGCATGGAAGAGCACAAAAGGCTCAAGTTGACTTTTAGTTCTAAACTTCACAGCATTAATAGTATAATATGTTTTACATGTTATTCTTGGACAACCATTACTAAACGTGGTTATTTGACATTAACTGCACATTACATTGATGATGATTGGGTACTTAGATCTAACATTCTCAACGTTAGGTATTTCCCCCCACCTCATAGAGGTTCTGACATTTATGCAATTGTTTTGGGATTGCTTAAGGAGTGGGGTTTAGAGGGTAAAGCTTTTTCGATGACCGTGGATAATGCATCATTTATGGATGTTATGATTAATGGTTTGAAATCTAATTTGCATTCATCTAGTCCTTTGCCTTGCATGGGTAAGTATTTTCATGTTAGGTGTTGTGCTCATATTTTGAAAATGGTGTGATTTTTTGTGAGTGACCCTTGGTGCTATTGTGGAACTCTCACTTTTTTGAATTTGGTTATATTGTTTGATAAACCTTAGTGATGAGAGATTCTCCTAGTTTACTTGTTGGCGACTTCATTGTTAATCATGTATTAGGAAGAGATGTTGAGGCCTTGTGCTCGATGATGATAACTTCCTTTGTTTCTTATACTTACAACATATTCCACTTGCAAATTTCATTTACCATCTTCATTATTCTCAAACTTTGTATTTTATTCTCCAACTTTCTTCTACCATCTTTATTCTCCAACCTCGATCTACCATCTTCATCATTTTCACTCTAACCTTGTATTTTATTCTCCAACTTTCATCAACCATCCACCTTCCTCTCTTCTAATCATATGAAAACGTTGTGAGTATTATGAAATAGAGGAAGTATTCGCAACTTTGAAGGCTAATTTTAGCCTTTTGATAATGCTTTTAAACCTGAAGGCACTATAAAATTAAAATTTCCTTCATTTTGGGGCTTTCATTGTTTCAATTTTTTTGTTCTTTATTTGTTTTGAGTTCTTGATAGTGCTACACCTGCTCTTGCTACCACCTACTGCGTTCTAACTGCTGCTACTGTCTGCTGATGACCATGGGCTATGATTGGGTGCTGATGCTCTTCGTGTACTTGCGGACCATAAGCTCACGTAATCAAGTCCCAAGACGTGATTGTAGTTGTTGCATTTATGCTCACATTGTAGTACATTTAAATTTATATTGTAAGTGAAAGGAATGTATATATTGATCAATTGGTTGTATCATTACATTGACTTGGTTAAATTAAGGATCTTTGAATTATTTTGTGCACTGAAATAATTTTATTTTTAAATATCATTATAGATACACAGTTTGGATAGTATTGTGTAATATATTTCCATTGATTCATTTTCTTGTACAACAAATATCTATTACATTATGGAAACAAGAGTGTTGCCTAAAAGAAAAAGTAAAATGATGCTAATTTTTTTTATGGCAACGCTTTTGATATAACGTTGCAAAAGGGTTTATAATCGTCCTCTTTAAATTACAATTTATCATATTCACATGATTTCATTAGTTTTAAGTTATTAAGTTTAAACCAAATTTCAATTCATTTTAAAACAGTTTATGGTTTGAGGATTAACTTCATTTAAGTTAAAGTTCAATTCAACCAAGCTTCAAAAGGTTAACAATTATTCATTTAGTTTCGATTCAAAACAATTTATAAATTTACAGTTAATTTCAGTTCAGTTACAGTTTAAAACAATTAATACTTTTTCAGTTAATTTCAATTCAATTGCAAATTAGTTCAGTTCAGTTTAAACCAGTTTATTGATTTTTAGTTAATTTCAGTTTACTTACAGTTCAATTCAGTTCAGTTTAAATCAGTTTATTTGATTTTCAGTTAATTTCAGTTCAGTTACAGTTCAGTTTGGTTTCCTTAAGATCAGTTCATTTCAGTTCAGTTTGGTTTCGGTTTTAGTTTCAGTTCAATTTCAAATCAGTTACATTCAGTTTACAGTTGATAGAACTGACTTTAATTTGGTTTAATTTTCATTTGTGGTTCATTTCAGTTCAGTTAGTTCAGTTCAGTTCATTAACCAAATGCAGTTAAATCAACAGTTTTTGACCAAAGTCCCCGCTCTATCTGTAGAGTCACCCACTACTGGTTCTACTGAATTAAGTGCTAGAGTAGTTCTGTCTGGTTGTCGAGTTAAAGTCAGATATTTTGATGTGCCTAGTTTATTTGAAATTAAAAGTATGATAGAATCTCAAGGATGGATGCCTTTGTTTGATTGTACTACTGCGAATGTTCTTATGGTTCGAGATTTCTTTGTGAATTTGAAACAATTCTATGATATGTCTGTTGGTTCCAAAGTTGGAGGTGTAGATGTAAGTTTGTTAGTTTCTTCTCTATCAAGTATGTTAGGGATACATAGGGATGGTTTTGATAAGTATTCTAAAGATTGGTGGCCTATGTTGGTAGGGGTCACTCCTGAAGAGATCTATGAGTATTTGTTTGGAAGAAAGATGCCAAAGAAGCCTGTTGTTTTCAAATCTGCTGATTTAAAGGAACTAGTCATGCTGGTTCTGCATTCTCTATGCAATAAGGTCTTGATTCCTAGGGCTCAAGGAAGGGAAACCTTACGAATCATGGAGATGGTACTGATGTATCTCATTATGTAGAGAATCAAGATAAACCTTCCTTCCATGATGCTTAATCCCATCATGAACTATTATGGTTCATCCCACCATTCTTAGCCATATCGTTTAGTCATCACCAGATTGCTCAAGAATAACAAAGTTTCCTTGAGTGGCTCTTCTTTTCCTATAATAGTGTTCACTAAGGCTATTCTGAAGAAAAGGGTCGTGACATTAATGTTGATGTATTAAGGTTCGAAATGAAGGAACTAGTGGAGGTGAAACAGCCTGCCAAGAAGAAGGCAAAGACTAAGGAACTAGCAGGTTCGAGTGTGGTTCTACTAAGGATGGAGAGCTTGGAGAAAACTCTTGGGAAGCTAATGGAACTAGTCCAGGGTATCTCAACTTCTTTTAATAGCAAAATAGAGCAAATGGCGAAGGAGCTAGTTGATACACAACTGTTGCTCCTTATTGTTCCAGATATCAAGCCTCAAATGGCTCTAGGTATTGACTCTGWCCCCCCAAAGACTCATGTTTCTGCATTGGCTATTGCAAGCAATCTGGTGGTTCCAGGGATTGAGGAACCAGCGCTCTCTAAAGACAAAGAGCAACAACATGAGGATGAAAAGCATGATGAACCTGCAGAGGGGGATGAAGAGGTCGAGGAAGAATTCGATGATGATGATGCAGAAGACGAGGAAGTTGAGCATGAAGAAGAGGAGGAGGAAGAGTATGATGGAGAGGAGTGATGTTGTTTGCTCCTGTTCCCCCTCCCCTTTATTTTTATTTTGTTAAATAATTGATTTTGCTATTCTGTGCTATTCTCACCTTATCCACAAACATTCTTTTTATGTGTATTAGGGTTCTTTTGTTGAGCTTTGCTGGCCTGTATGAACTATTAACTTTGCTATGGTATGAAATGCTTGACTAATCTTTCTTGTAACATAACACATGAATGGTGGTTGATGCCACTGTTTGGATGTGCACATTAGTTTTACTTGAGAATCTTTTTAATGATGCCAAAAGGGGGAAATTGTGCACGAAGTTGAAGTCTGAAAACTGCTAGTTATAGTTTAGTAATATTATTAAGGGAATATGTTCCGTTTTTATTTTTCTTTTCTAGGAACCAGTTAGATTAACTAACTTGTTCATTAGAGTCATTGAGTCTGGTGGTTGTGCTCGAATTCATTTGAGTAGATAATTGAGGTTTTTCTAACTTGGTTGGTTGCAGGAACTTCAATTAGTTTGTCATCACCAAAAAGGGGGAATTTGTTGAGTCCCTTAAGTTTTGAGTGATGTCAAACATCTTCAGGAAACAAGATAATTTGCCATAGATGTTGTTGGTCAGGGAAGAAACTATTATAGGATATTGTTTCCTTAGACAAGTTAATACTTATATGAGTTATATGTTGAAACTAACTTATCTACTTACATGGAACAACTGAGTGAATAATGTTCTATGTACTAATGGGGAACCAGTAGGAACTATTTCCTGGACTGCTATACTGAAAAGTAGTCATATACTGTTTATTGTACATTAACCATGTTACATGGGCAATAGTTGAGCTGATTCCAAGACTTAGAGCATGGAAGCCTTTCGAAATCATTCAAAGAAAGAAGTGTTGCCTTTAACTGAYGAATTCAAGAAAGCTTTAAAGTCTTGAAGATTACATGAAGAATAGAAGAATTAGTTCTTAAGTGTTTATACTTTTTTATGTAATGTGCTCCGTAGTATAATTTGTTTGTAAGGGTGTTATAAGTGCTTATAAGTGTTTTGAGTTATGRTATGAATTCTGGTACAAGTCTTGAACAGGATTCATAACATACTCATCCTGGGGAACCAGTTGGGTGTCTGCGTGGAACATAATAGCTGTGGATTTGAAAAAGATTTTTCTAAAATATTTTTCAAAGATTTGTTTTTAAAATATTCCAAGAAGCTAGAAAATAAATGAGGATATATTTTGTTTACCTTAATCCTAGGAGTACTTATCTTATTTGATTCTATTTTCGTGATTAATCCTGGGGACCGACAAGCTATGCGATTTTATGGTAACTAAGGTTTAGATTTCCATGCATATATATACTCGTCTATGTTCATATATTCCACATCTCCACTACTACAAAAATGGGAAAAGAAACTGGTTAAAAAAGGGCAAAGAGACCGTATATTAACCGGTCTCAAGCTCACAGAGCTCTTAGGTAA
>SNQN01000862.1:19527-51624 GCA_008642245.1 Bassia scoparia | reverse complement strand
TCGAGTTGTAATTGCTTCAAGTAGAGTTGTTACTTGAAGAGGACTTTGAGTGTTGTATCTTAAAGGGGGCTTAGGATTGAGAGTTAATCTAAAGAGGCTTGTAAGAGAGTGGAGCTTGTAAGAGTTTAAGTGCTCAAACAATAGAGGGGTTGGTTGAGAGGCTTTCAAGTTCGASTGGAACTTAAAAGAGGTCTTAGATTTTTCTAGGTGTTTTATCCAAATAATCTAAGAAGAAATCCTGTGTGGTATCAGGTCACAATTTTATCTCTTAACAAGTTGTCAAGGAGAGTTTATGTGTTAGTGAAACTTGCATCTCGTGTTTCTTTGCTTTCTAAGTTTTTAAGTCCGCAAAAAGCTTAAGTTCCCTTAAGTTACGATTCACCCCCCTCTTGTAATGTTCAGTAGATCCAACAGAAGAAGAAGCACCAGCCYTTTTGGGAGTCATTTTTTTGTGATGTTGGTGTTTGGGAAGGTGTTTGTGTTTTAGAATGGAGGTTTGTGTTTAAAAAAAACAATAACATGCAGAACAAACACACAAAAGAAACTTGTAAACAAATTAATCGAAACAAGGATTGTGTCATCCATGATTGGACAGAACAATAGTTGTGCCAATATATTAGCTTAAAAATAAACAAACAAAACACAACTTATTCGTTTACAAACGAAAAAACTAAGTGTATTTAACAACACTTATTGATTTCCACATCAGAAAAACTAGCCAAAAATGCCTTTGTTAATTAATCATGAACAACAGCCAAGTCCCATTGAGTTAAAAAGAAAATCCAGTTGTGAAGATTAACCCTAAGACTCACAAACAATCAAAATAATTCATCAAAGCTCCCATAATTCAAATGTGTCACAAAAGTTCAACTCCAATCACAAGATAATAAGTGTCAAAATTTCACCAAATTCACAAGCTCATCTCATAATTTCACCATAATCACAAGCTTATCCTCATAATGTCACCAAAATCACAAGGTCATCCTCAAAATTACACTAAATTCACAAGTTCAAACTTAAGGATGAGGCAAAAACTAACTGCAATAACAATGGCACAAAATATGCTCTTCAACGGTTACAACTAAGTAT
Organism: Bassia scoparia; assembly: GCA_008642245.1. NCBI lineage: Eukaryota > Viridiplantae > Streptophyta > Magnoliopsida > Caryophyllales > Amaranthaceae > Bassia > Bassia scoparia. The sequence goes on along the minus strand of SNQN01000862.1, from coordinate 50,535 downwards.
AAAAATGAAAGAAGTATAGATCAAAATTAAACTAAAATTACAGTTAATTAGCAATATAAGCATAAATTAAGCATGATGTAATTCATAATTAATAAGAAAATCAAAATTGCAACATACTAGAATGAATAGTTGAAAGTGATACTTACTTCTTGTTGAAAATTCCTTAACAAAAATGGTGAAAATAAGGTTTGAGGAAGAAGAATCCCAAGAATTGATGATTGTAATGGAGTTTGAGAAGAATTTGAGAGTCTAGAGGAGTGAAAAAAAAAAGTGAGGAATGGTGAGTGAGAGAGAGCAATCAAGTGCCAAAAGCCAGCTAGGGCTTGAAAATGCGAATGCCTAGTCGAAATTGAGGTTTAAAACCCACGCAATTCACYKCCCTGCACAGAATGCGTGACCCGAGGGTGAGTATGCGTAAGTCACTCATTCCTGCAGCTCGACCTCCCTTTTTTGTGTTGAAGCAGCCTCGACCCAAGCATGCCAGGCATGACATGGAGGATTCTCCTTGTCCAGAATGCGTGACGTCGAGGGATATCTTGCATGACTCACACATGATATCCTGAAGTTATAATTTTATATATATATATATATATATATATATATATATATAATCTTTTAGCCTTTTTAGTGCCTAAATAAAAAAGTCCTAACAAAAGATAAATTTCACCTACTCGATTTCAAATGAATATAATGTCAGTAGGGATGAATCCACTGGGAAAAGGTCTTGCTTGGGGAAATTTATGGTTTGATTTGTTGATTCTTAATCAGTTTTCTCATATTAATAATCAAGAATCAAACGTAACAAAAGGGGGAGGGGGGGGGTGATAAGTGCCAAAATGGTCACATTTAGGCACTTATTCCTTCCTTATTTTGGACATTTTGTGTGTTTTCGATATCATTTCACTAGCCTTTTGGTTAGATTTCCACTTTGTTTAGTTTTGCAAAGCTTTGTTAGTTTTTAGTGGTTTTTGTAGGTTTGTCCTTGGTTTTCTCTCCTTTTCTATCTTTGTACACTAAATTACAAGCTTTGTTATATACTTTGCAAGATTCTTAGATGTTCACATGTTGGTTCTAAACATTCCAACTTGTTAGTTTGCTTTTTGGTTGCTTTGGATGAGTTTAAGGCGCTTAAACATTTGCTCTAACATCGTCTTTGAGCAATATCTTTTTTTATACTTTGATTTTGCTGGTGAGTCTTTTTGCATTGGAAAGTAGACTCCGAGAGCTTCCCAACAATATATTACAAGCTGCAATCCAAGCACRGAGCAAGAAGTTATGGTCGTTCGAAYTTTGAAAGTTCAACTGAGGGGTTGCACGCGCGTCCAAGTTCGTCCGCACGTGTTTGCACGCGTCTTGGGTTTCACACGCGCGTCCGCACACGCATCCCTGGCCCGCACGCACCTCTACCCGCGCCTAGTCATCCGCGCCTGCAGGACCCTCCTCCATTCCAGAACCATTTTAGGCGCGGCCGCACATGTCTTTCCCGCACGCACGTTCGCACGCGCCTCTTAGGCTCGCACGCGCCTCCCTCGTCCGCGCCTGCAGTAAATCCAGTAGCGTTTTACGCGCGGCCGCGAATTCCTGGGCCCACAAGCGCGTCTACACGTGTGTCCACATGGCACTACAGATGTTGACTTCTACACTTTTGACTTGACTTGGAGGAGTTTCGAAGCACATGTGTAATTTAGTAATGGGAATTTTATAAATAGTTGAGTTTGTATTTTAACTTTGTATATATAGTTTTAGGAGAGAGAAAACAATAACATAGCATAACATAGAATAGAATAGAGAGTAGATTTTCTTATTTCTTTTTCATCTTCTTCTTCATCCTTCAATCCAGCATTAGAGAGTAGTTTGAAGCTATTGTTTTTGCCCTAYTTTCCTCAATTCTTGCTCAAATCTTACAAGTCTTATATGATTTTGACCTAAAATTTTGAGGTAATTTCATTTCTTTGAATAAATTTCACTTTTATTGTAGTTTGGTCTTGGTTTTGTATGATTTTCGTTTTATGCGATTTTTTTGGGTATTGTTAATACTTGAGTTTTTGATTTCTTTTGCTTCTAGTGTGATAGCCCCTGTATTTGTGAATGTTTTGATCATAGTTTTGCTGGTTTTGGAGTAATTTAGAGTAGTTTTCTTTGATACCCTCTTGTTGTTGAGTTTTCCTTGCTTTAATGGCTTCTAGTTCATGCTTTTCCTTTGTTTTTCTTGCTATTCTTGTTGTTACAATGATGTGTGAGTAGTTTAGTYGCTTAGGAGGCWAGTTGTCCCTTCTATAATCCTTACAATGCCAAGATGATATAATTTGTTCTCTCCAATCATCATTTATGCCTTGAWTTYTGATTTTCAAGCCTTATTGCTATGGATTTGGCCACCCATTGTTTGTGAGGTGAGAGGTGCTTGATTCAACCCTTTGCAAGGGATTGTGAGGTTTGACTTTGGCATTGCTTTGATTCTTGATTTCTCATTACTATTAAGAACTTGAGGGGACTTGGGTTTGATCTTGTTTTGAGAGGGTTAATTGACTAGGGAGTTGATGTTAATGACAATTCCAAACCATGATTTCAATCACCCTTTTTGTTGGAGATGAACTCACTCTTTGATTGGTATTACACTTAACTATGGAAGGTGACACTAGTTACTCCTAAGTGTTTAGAGTAATTGTTTTTCCCCCAATGCTTATTTCAAGAGTTTGCTTAACTAATTTTAGTTCAATTTCACACTTCAAAGTATGTTTCCCACCAAAGCTAGTGTAGTTTAGATTTAAACTCCTTTTGTTACCTTCCCAGAGGATATACCCCTTACTCACCTCTATACTTTGGTATAGTTGTCAGTATCGGTATATAAATTGTYATTTTGAGAGCAGCGGTTAGGTTTTGCRCAACAACCCTTTCCGGGGCCCTTCAAAATTTGGCGCCGTTGCCGGGGAGGCGAGGTGTTTAAGTCTTTACAAGTTAGCTTGGGTTTTGTTTTCTTTTTAAAAAAAAATCCAAAAAGATTTTCATACTTCTTCACTTGAAGTACTTTGAGTTTTCATTTATGCAAGGTATGTATCATGGGAATTCMTACAATGGAAATGGTGCTTATATGCAAAATTTGAGTTATGGTCAAAATGGAGGTATGTACGAAAATTTTTGTTTAAAAGATGGGTTATGGTCAAAATAGAGGTATGTACCAAAATTCTAATCAAAACATAGGTTATGGTCAAAATGGAGGTATGAACCAAAGTTTTGATCCGAACTTGTATTCAAACAAAAATTTTATGCACCATYATTATTCTTCACACTCCCCTCATTATGACCCTTCCCCTTATGGTTATCCTTCTTATAACCCTCCATGTTATAATGATCCCCCTCCATGTTATAATCCCCCTGCTTCTTATCCTATTTGTAATAACATGTATCCAAATTGTGACAATTTTAGAAATTCTTATGGATACATGGATTACAACAATGGATCCCACATGTACAATTGTTCTCCACCCCCATTGCATGAGCCTCAAGAGTCGATGGTGGACTTATCCCATGAACAAAATGAGATAAGGACTACCATGGATAGGCTTCAAAGCCAACTTGAGACAATTGAGCTAAAACTCACCCTGGATAGACTTGAAAAGCAATTTGTGGAGTTGCAAAAAGCTTATGTTGTGAATGAATCTTCTTTGGATACTAATCATGGTGATGAATATGAGATGCAAAAGGGGTACGATGATGTTGTCGAGAAGCATTTGAATGGTAAAGAAAAGGAGGAAGAGGTAATTGTTGAAAAAGAGTAGGAAGTTGAAGAAGAGGTTGTTGAAAGTGTTGAAAAGGTGGTTGAAGTTAATGAAGATCTTAATTGTGAGCAAATCCTTGATTTTAGCTCCGACCTTAACTTTCAACTTTTTAATGGCAAAGGGAAGCTAAGGCTTATGCATGAAATTGATGGTGATAAAAAATGTGGTGAGTGTGTGGTACAAGGAGAGGATGGTGCTTATTATGATGATAGTCATAGTGATGAGGTTGATGAGACTTGCTTAGAGATAGAGAATCCTCTTGTCAAGGATGAAGATGTTGAAGTTGATGACATTTGTGAATCTCTAAGCTCTCTCTTTGAATCACCCTATCCCCTTGAGTTTCAATTTCTATCTTGCCCGACACCACTATTGCCTCAAAAAAGCCTTGATTTATGTGATGAGGTTGAATTTGACTTTATAGTTAGTGATATTCTCTCATCCTTTGAGAACAATGTTGATGAGTTAGAAGAGGAACCATTGATTTAAGGGGCTTTGGTTTTAGAGCCTATGAGTACTCTTGTTTATCATTTCTCACTTCTAAGAAAGTGTGCTCTTTCTCCTTCTTTTCACATTTCTCTTCCTCATTATCTTACCACACCACCAATTATAGATATTTCCATCACTTCCTTGACCCTTAACTCACTTGTTAATTCGAGGGTTTCAACCTTGCATAATGATGAGAATGTTCTTCCTCTTTCCCACTCTCATCTCAATTTTGTTTTTTCTTTTAATTTTTCTTTTCACTTTCATAGACTTCGATGTTTTCCCACTCTGAGGCATATAGTTACATTATGTTTTGAGCTTCCTRCGCCATTAACTCTTGCATATGTCCTATTCATTGAGTCGTATTCCATTGCATATGACAAGCTCTTGAGGTCCTTGAGGGGCTATTTACTAGCCCGAGTCAAGCCTAAGACTCTAAATAAGCCTTTTCTGGGAGGTAACTAGTACCTACTCTACCATTTTTCTCTCTTTTCATTTTTGTTTTTGTTTCTTTAGTTTTTTCTTTTAACTTTTTTGTTGTCTAGTTGTTTGGATATCCTTTTGTGCATTGATATAGATGGTGAGTCAAGGAGAAGAGCATTCTTGGTCTTTCCTATCATTTGGAGGAAGGGGACATCGAAGGACTTATTTCTTAAAGTGATATTGGGTCATATGTAGGTTACTACACCCACGACACTTTCGGTAACATATTTCCTTTACTTTCCRCCTTCCCTTCCCCGCCCCCCCTTGGACGATATTGATGTATACTCCCCCTTTGCTCGAGACGAGCAAAGTTTTAGTTGGGGGGAGGTTTCCCTCCTTGTGGTGGATGACTTACGAGCTTGTGAAGTGCTCTTGATTGTACATCCTTTCTTTCTAATTTTATATTATTTCTTGTGGAGTTTTGTTTTCTTTGAGCCGYTTTTGGGCTCTAGTGCTTATATTGGTTTGGATGCGGCTTTGTAAGTTTCCTCTAACTCCACCTCTTTATTTATTGTAATTTATGTGACTAGATTCTAGGATTTTCTTTTATACTTGGAGATACTATCAATTGGGATTATGTGCTTACGGCGTCGTAGGGGTTGTCCATACGACGATTTTTATTACATTTGTTTGCACGGCGGTTTACCTTTGGAATAATTTTGGGTTTTTGTTTACCTTTGGACACCCTTTGAGCTTTATTATCCTTGATTAGCCACATTATGTGCCTCTTAGCCAAATTTTCAAATGTTTTGACCCGTTGAAGACAAGTGAAGTGTGGTTGTTAAGTTTGTGTAAGTCTATGTGTATAAAAACTCAAAGTGTTGTAAATTGTGTAAGTGAAATACAATGGTATTGSAAAGCGTATTCCCAAGTGCATTGAAAAAAAACAAAAAAAAATTCAAAAATATGAACATTATTTGGGAAAAATAATTCAAGTGTAGTGATTTGTGAGGTAGAAAGCAAGTGTGTTGTAAACATGCCTCCCAAGTGTGTGAGTATTGTGAATTTGGGCACCTCAATCCCCAAAAGTTTGGTTTTGTGTTTGTACTTCACTTGTATAGGGATACCACCACAAGCCAAATAAATTTGTCCTCACCCATCCTTTAGCCAATACATTACAACCCGGAAAAGTCCTTTGACAACCACAAGCCAAATACCCATCCTCACCCATCATTTTGGATATCTAGTGCAATGTGCTTAAACATCACTCTTGAAATTTCTCTATGATATTCTTTGAGCTCTTCCTTTGAGCTATGTGTTGTCACCAAGCTTMGTCTACTTGAGGCCAAGGAGGGTCGGTTTGGAGAGAGGAAGAGAGTAGAACGACTTGATTTATTGCAAACTTTGAAAATTGAACACAATTTGTGATATCTATTTAACTCTTGTTTGAGTTCTAGTTGGGAGGACATCCTTTCTCCATATTAGCGTCCCTTAAGGCCAAGGAATCCAATCCAAATCACACTTTTGTTTCTTTTTCTTTTTGTTTTGGTTCTTTCTCTTGTGTTCTTTGTGTTTTTGAAAACCTTTGCCTTGTTTTCCCTTTTATTTATAGAGTTGTGGGACTTCTCTTTGGAAACCCTCACGAGACCTTCCTTGTCCTTCTTAGCGATTTGAGGTTTTAAAGGGCTTATTAGGGGGGGGGGGGGGTTGATTTTTGGTAATGAAATTGACAACTGAAAACGAATGAAAATCCTATTACACGCTTGATGCTTAAAACTAAAGTAGAGAATTGTGATTGAATCGATTAACGATACTTGGGAAAAAGTTGAACTTAGCTTGTTCCTACTCACTCATATGAATCATAACCTTAAATCACTTCAATAACTCATACTCAACCAACTAATGACAAAGAAAATGATTCCTTTGAGACTCCTAAACTAATCAAGTTAAGCAAAGCGCAAAACCCAAACCCTAACTACCGAATAACCCTTTTCAAAGKAAAAAGGATTATCTCAATAGAAGCATTATAATCAGAGTAACAATATTAAAGAACTCACTAAAAAAAACTTCAAGTAAGTACAATCAAATCTTTTTATACAAAGCTTAAACAATTAACAAGTTTAATTGAGTGAACTTATTGCTACTTCAAGGTTTAGACAATATAATCAAATGAAGCTTAAACCCTAGCAATGAAGTTCAACAATTACAAATAAGTATTGATCCAAAATCAGTAATTGTGTGAACAAACTAATCAACAAGATAGCAAGATTTATGATTGAAGTAGTGAAATTGAAATTAAAAAGATTACTTACATAGAGCATTTGGAGCAAGAATCAACAAAACACAAGAATTAATTTAAGCTTCCATAACCAGAGATAGAACAATCATCACTACTACAAAAATTAGATAAGTCACCATATTATGAGACCGGTGGAGTGTTTGACCGGTCTCTTAAACGTGAAAAACAGTTATTTCGTAAAATCGGTCTCGTATAGTGGCTTAAGAAACCGGAATTCTACCCCGATTGCATAAGGACAGCTAGGGCCCACCATTATACCCTTTGAATTTACGTAAAAATAAATAAATAAAAATTTGTACATATTTTTTCAGCATCTAGTTTCTTCTATGGGAGCATACGTATACCAGCATTATATCGCTTTCTATTTTATTCATCTCTCTTACTCACACTTATATCTTTTCTCTCTCTTCTACAACCCTCGCTCTAATTAAAATCTTTTCCCAAAAATTCCAAAACCTCTCTTTCTTTCATTCAATCATCCTAAATTTCTGACTCTTTTCTCTTTCCTATATCTTTCCAAAATTCTAGCATAATGGAACAAAATAAAACTCAAAATCGAAATTCCAAAATAGATTTTCAAGATTTGGTCCGGTGAATCAACTCGAAGGATCCGTCTGTAATACCTCGAATTTTCTCAATGGCTAATTTTATTTTTATGCCGCCTTTCTAGTAATTCCTCTATAAGTATAGTTTCTTTTTTTTAGTTAACTTATTATTATTATTATTATTATTATTATTATTATTATTATATATTATTATTATTATTATATTTATTATTATTATTATTATTATATTTTGTTGTTGTTGTTGTTGTTGTTTGTTGTTGTGTTGTTGTTGTTTGTTTGTTTGTGTGTTGTTGTTGTTGTTGTTGTTGTTGTGTTGTTGTTGTTGTTGTTATTATTATTATATTGATTATTATTATTATCATATATTATTATTATTAGTAGTAGTATTGTTAATATCGTTTGTTATTTACTATTATTGTTAGCTTACTTTTTTTTAGTGCTATGTGAATTGTGGTGCTATTATTGTTTAATGGCTTAAGTTGATGGCTTGGACCAACTTTATACTCCTTCTGTTCTATAAAGTTTCTGTCGGTTACTATTCAWACGCTTCCCAATGCATGTTTTGTATCGTTTATATCTTTAGTTACACATGTGTAAAAATTGTAACAATTGAATATTAATAATCTACTCATTAACACGAATCAAACAAGACCCCACATGACTATATTAATAATTATTTACAAGATTCTCTACACTTGTGAATAGTTAAAAAAATGCATATGGCGTGATCTTCAAGGAATAGAGGGAGTATGACAATTAGTTGTGTTGGTTCAATTAAGTGTTTTGAACCTAGTTAAGTCATGTTTTAATTTAATTCTTTTTGGCAAATTGTATAAGCTTTTGATTACAGCTAAAATCTATTCTTTTTCTCATCAAAAATTCAAAAAAAATCCAACCCAACCTTTCCTCTCCCTTGGTCGGTTACTTTTGAGGCTCTTGGAWGGTTTTTGTTAATATTAAATAGCTAATTACACATGTAGGGCTTCACCCCCTTCAGGGGGTTGACCTCAGCATCAGTGGCATGGAATTGAGCCATGGAATCCGCATGTGAATGCGTTGGGGTGTGTTGTCGAGTTGAGGGGATCGCCACCGTGCCTATACAGGTTAATCACMGACGCCCAAAACATWGGTGCCAAACTAATGGCCCCACAGATAGGTCCAGTAACCACATTGTGGGTTCGGGGACATGGTACGGACTAGATCTTTGACCCAATCCGCCCGCATGTAGCGGCCTCTAATCGGTCTCATTGTAGTTCCATAAGTCATAATCATTGAATACAAATAGCCTATCGATCTGACCTTGAAAGCGCACTAACCTAATATTACTAAAAATAGTAGGTTACTATTAGTAGAAACAAAATTGTGAGCTACCTATCCTAAGTGACCTCTTTGAATTATGTCAATGTTAACAAGGTGCCTAGAAAACCGGTCGTCCATGATTAACCTGACTTTAATGTGATAAGCAATTGAATTCCGGTCTTGTTTAAGCAATATATARAAMTGTGGCAAAAATATGTACAAATGAAACATGAAGACAAAGGTTAGTAAAGCATAATATACATGTGTATCCTTRAAACCTTGTCTCTGCAAATAAACAAATCGTTAAAGTAAAACTAAAAGGAAACHCCCTTTGATCGAATTGCTAATCAAGACAAATAAACATGTTAGTATTGACAATAACGATATGCATAATAATAAATTGTGACAAAATGATGATAATATTAATAAGTGTTAACGAAAACGAATTTGAAAACGTGAATAACAATCCTACATATTTACATGAGATGATTCAAAAGTCGGTTTATACATTGTGTAAATTAAGTTTGAAACTCGTAATAATAATTAGCAAATTAAAAGAGACAAAAGGAATTTAAAACGAGTGAAAAATATGTCTTAGAGTGAGTAATCTCAATGCTATACCTTGATTCGTTCGTCGAATCGATTCGAAAAGGATGTGAAACTCGCATTTGAATGTTATTGTATGGACAAAGAGACTATGTGTTGATGAGCTCGGTTGTGATGCTCAAAAATGTTTGTGGTATGCTCGTAGTATATCTGGGGTGCGAAAGGTTCTGAAGTCGTAATGTGTGGGGTCGTGAAAGTTTTTTAAAATTCGAGAGCAAGGCCGTATTTATAGGCACGAAGGCACAAAAGTGAGGTATATACGCTCATGGGGAGCGTATATACCTCATGGGAGCGTATATACGCTCATGGGAGCGTAATATACGCTCCTCTGAGCTAATACGTTCAGTTATTTTGCCTTATTTCGAAGATTTCTCTATTCTGCAAGATTACGGATGAATCTAGACATCCCCTCCTCCAAGAAATACGAATTCTGGGAGTTCTTAGGGATTCTGGAACATTCCGTGTATTTTTTTGTATTTTCCTATTTTTTGCGTATTCCCTACGTATTTGATATTGAAAATATTGCAAAATTCATAGGAAAACGTTTGAAAAAATCAGGAAAAAAATCTAAAAATAAGCCGTGAACTAAAAAAAATAAGGAAAATGCAATGAAAAGTGAAAATTCATGAAAATCACCATGCAAGCTGTTCAAAAAATCTTACAGTTAACAGAAAATTCTGAAAAATAGAAAATGATTAAAGAAAATTCTTTTGGCCTCTTGATGACCTTTTCCTCATATTTCGAGTGTGAATTCACATATTTTAAAATTTCTACGAGTTCAGCTGCGTCTTTTCGGAATCGAATCAATAAACGTGGTATGTTTCATCATCGATTACTCATTTGGGAGACACATTTGGGTGTCTACAAAGCCCCCACTATGACTGAGTCTCAGAGAGATTAAGTCCATAAGACAAAAGTCAAAGTATACGATTCGGACGGAGAGCAACTTAAGACGTTCTGCGACCTTGGGTTACCCCTTTTCGCCGATACCTGCAAAACAACAGTTAGTTTTACCTGTAGCCGTGTCCCATGCGGTTTGATATGCTTGTATGTGTTTGTCCTCGAGCGATCATTCTCCGTTCGCTGGCTGAAGAAATGCAGACGCATCCCATGCTTTCCGGGAAATGAGCATTGACTTGAAAATGATAGCCTAACTCAAGATAAGGACTACCTTGATGACGATATAGGTCTGTTTTTACCTAGAAAATTTGCAAGCAATGACCTGTAACTTGTGATCTTAGAATTGTGAAAGGGCAAGAGTCATTGAATGAGAATTTGTAAAGAGTCTTTGAATTTGAATTTCCTTCGGTAAGCCATAATCTCCGCGAATTGAGAGAGTTTTTGAATTGGAAAGGCTTTGAATTTGAAATGGCCTTGAATTAATAGTATGTCTTGAATTTGAAAGTCTTGGAATATTGAAAGGTTATACTTTGAATTTGAAATGGACTTGAATTTGAAAAGAGTCTTTGAATTTGAATAGGGTCTTGAATTTGAATGGCCCTTTAAATTTGAAAGAGTCTTTGAATTTCAATGGGTCTTTGAATTTGAATGGGGCATTGTTCTGGCGCCTAATGCTAGAGGCATTTTGAATTGAATTCGAATTTTAAAGGTTTCTTGAGTTTGGAAGGGTCTTGTCTAGGTCTGGTTCAAGACATGAAAGGACGATACGGGTTCTAAGAAATTGATAAAGGTGGCCTATGGAAGTCTAATTGAAAGGTGAGAAAGTGGCATGGAATATTATGGTTGGACTGCGACTCAATTTTGAAATTGACATGAGATTGAGTTGAGGTTTGAAATTAGACTCTTGACTTTTGATTTGATTCGAAAATTAACTATTGAAAGTACGGGGTCCATAAGTGGAGTTTCGATGGACTTGAACACGTAATAGGGCCTTAGGAGACAAGAAGCCCCCAACTGGAAATTAAGGCCATGATGACGACGAACCCCCCAGCGAGACATTTGAGACAATGTAGTTTACGGTGCTTAGAGTCAACATAGGGAAGGTGGGTAGATTGTATGGATGAGTTCCCAACAAGAGTTACTAACCCAAAAGGTCAGGTGGCTTTACTTCTCGGGGATTGAGTCAATGAGTCTGAAGGTGAGAAATTTGTGCTAAGGTCAAAGATGTGGCTAGATGCGAGGTTGTGCTAATGATGTAGGTTCAAGCATGATTCTATGTCAAGTTCTAGATTGAGAAGAGAATCGAGCCACTCATTGAACCCATTTTGTTTTTTAAATGTGTCGGACCGTCAAGGTGAGCTACCTACGTATCCTTGGGAGTCAGACCGATCGTAGTTCGTGAGGTCGTGTGTATGGACAATGCTCATTTGAGAGGACTTTTGAGTTGTAATGTGGGCTAAGGTTTGAGGGTTGAGCGGCTCGAATTGTACTTTGAATTTGAAGTGGACTTGACAAGCTTTTGATTCAGAACTTTTGAATTTTTGATTTCACTTTGATTTGATACCGACTTCGATTTCACTTATTTTGAAGTTGACTTTGATATTTCTTTAGAAACTTTGAATTTATTTTGAAATTTGCTTGTCATAGAAGGGTACTTTGATGTGGCTAACAACAGAAAACGGGCAATAAGCTAAAGGTTGTAGTGGATGTTTGACTTTTTGTTTGAGGTGAATGGAGGGAAGGGATTAATTTTGTGAAGCTATGAAAGAGGCCTCTTGAGCATGTCTATTGATTTTGATTGATTTTTTTTTATTATTTTTTTTTCTTTTTTTTTTAAATCATCGATGGCAAGAGTCTCAAGTGAAATGGAAATAGAAATGAAAAGCTTATTTATTTAAATTGAAATAGAAAGTATTACATTCCTAAATGACATAGACAAAAAACAAAAAAGAAAAAGGATTGATTGGCTAGGACTAGGAACTCTTATTGATTCAATCTATAGAAGACCGCACGGATCATTGATCCGCACCTTGGGGTGACTCATGAGGCTTGATGTTTTCCAGTTGGCCAAGAGGGTATAGGATTTAGGATTTTTTTTGTGTATGATGGAGGGTAAAGAAGACTTTGCCTTTTGTGGAGAGGATTTGTCTGACTTCTTGCCTCCTTGGCCTATCACGGGGATCGTGACTGAAACTCCGACTTAGTGGACTCGACACTGGGTTTTGAAATGGATAAAGTTTGAGCGTTGATTTAAACTGGACTGATGGCTAGACCTAATTCTAATTTAAGTGTAGACTCGAGAAAATTCAAACCTAAGATGGGCCTTATTTCAGAATTAATGACCTCTTAGCCTACGAGCCACTTGAAATGAATGAACCTAGCCTTGAATCAAAGTTCTAGTTAAGTTCTTAGACTGAAATTGAATTTGAAAAGTGTATTAAGGGGACCTAGGTTGGGTTTAAGGTTCCTGATGAAATCAAATCGAATTTGAAATTAAATTGAATTGAAATTGAATTAAATTGAAATTGAATTGGATTGAAATTGATTTTGAATGGGCCTAATGGATCATCGAACTTCATGTTTGAACCATGGATTAAGGGACTGGTTTAGGTGATGGTTAAGAATTCGGACTGAATGAAGAGTCACAAGTTAACAAAGCACATTGATTGAAACACAAGCCCAATTTAATTCACCTAAGGTCAGGATCTAAGTGAGCTATAGGTCGCTTGGTTAAGTCTATAGTGTACACGCCTAAGAGTAGCGTTGTGTCCAATTTCACCACCACAACATTGGTGATGTATGCCGAGATACCCTTATATATACGCATCCAGTAACCCGTGCATACGCGGCATGGTGGATGGGACTACCTAGCCATGTGATCCATTAACCACATGCAACTAAGAAAATCCCCCTTAAGGTGATCTCGAGCATAGAACATGCCCATATTGAGACCAAGGCGCTAAGAATGACCCTATTCGAAGGGTCGCAAGCAAAAATTCAATTAGTTATGAAAATGGAACTACGAGACTTTCAAGTCTGTCCACCTCACGTTAACGGTTGATTGATCCCCAGCGGAGTCGCCAAAAACTGTAGGGCTTCTCCCCTTCAAGGGTGGTTGACCTCAGCTTCAGTGTCATAAATTGAGCCATGGAATCCGCATGTGAATGCATTGGGGTTGTTGTCGAGTTGAGGGATCGGCACCGTGCCTATACAGGTAATTCACGAACGCCGAAACATGGTGCCAAACAATGCCCCAAAGATAGGTCCAGTAACCAGATTGTGAGTTCGGGGACATGGTACGGACTAGATCTTTGACCCAATCCGCCCGCATTGTAGCGCCTCTACTCGTCTCATTGTATCCATAAGTCATAATCATTGAATACAAATAGGCCTATCATTTGACCTTGAAAGCGCACTAACCAATATTACTAAAAAATAGTAGGTTACTATTAGAGAAACAAAATCGTTGAGCTACCTAATCCTAAGTCGACCTCTTTGACACTTATGTATCAATGTTAACAAGGCGCCTTAGAAACCGGTCGTCCAATGAGATTAATCTCACTTAATGTGAAAAACAACTTGAAATTACCGGTCTTGTTTATAGCAATACTTATACAAGTTGAAAATCAAATAATATGACAATATCATAACGCAAAACATGAAGACAAAGGTAGTAAAAACATAATTATACATATAGATCCCTTCTCACCTGCCCATTCTCTGTCCAAATAAACAGATCGTCTTAAAGTATAAACTAAAAGAAACACCCTTTGATCGAATTGCAACTCAAAAGACAGATTCCACTTCTTCTAGAAGTCACAGTTTTCTTTACCCACCACAAACGAACTCGACAAAATTCTCATAAGACGCAGCAAAGAAAACTAACAAAATCACAGCAGATCCTCATCTTCAATCTTAACACTAAATTACATACATGAAGTAAATAGTATTACTGAAAACCAGGGATAGGTTAATGAAAATGGGCATTTGCATTTCTTCATACTGCCCTTTATGCCAGCAAACAGTGGAGACTCCATGAACATCTCTTTTTCCAATGTCCCTATGTTAAGAATTGTTGCTCAGAATTGGAAAGACAACTAATTATCATGGGGGATTTAGGAGCCGCAGCGATTTAATAAAAGGATTACAGAAGTTTACAAGGTAGTAGATTCAAAAACAAGTAATTTAGAAGCTGTTGATACATTACTCTTATATTAAAATCTAGGAGAAAGGACTTGGCATTGAAAGAACATTGCTGTACCGATATGTGCTCTTATCTAACGTCTAAAAACGCATAGCTTTGAGAGATTTCTGCTGTCTGCCTGTTAAAACCTTGCAGCTGATAAGCTTTGGTTTACCAGTGGCTAGGATAGCTCTGTTTGTTTTTGCCATGTTGTATAGGTTTGGTTAGACATGTTTTAAATGTGGTAGATGATTGTTTGAGTGTTTTGGAACCCTTCCTAGAAGGTGGCGCTCAAAATCAATCTATTGATGCTCATTTGCTATCTTGGTCCCTATTCGTAGGCTGCTGTATTTGGCTTGTTTGTCTGCAGTTTTGCTTACGCTTGTAATCTCTTTCTCTTGTCATTAATAAAATTCTTGCTTACTTTTCTCAAAAATAAAAATAGTATTAAGTTGTCAAGATGATCCCTTAAAGACGTACTAACCGCATTCCAGACAGTAAAAAACAACCATCAAAAACAATCCAGTTTTCAACAACAACTTGTTTGATATCGTCATGGTTACCAAAGACTCTCAATCCTATACCACAAACCCAAAGAAATCCCGAATCCTCTCATCGGACACTTTCTGTATTACACAATACTACTCTGCCAAACACAACAAATGATGTGCGCTGAGGACCTCTCCTCCATCGTCTCGTTATCCGTTGGCGCTCAATCAGTTGAATCCTCTTGATATTTTTGACCAAAGGTTTCAAATACCTCTGTGTTTCAACAAGGCTCACAGCTCTCCCAAATCGTAAGATCCCGCTTACATACCAAGTTTGTTGTGACGGAAGCACGAAATCGACAACAAACTACAAAAACAACAAATAAGATAACACACAAAATTTAACGAGGTCACTATCAATGCAATAGCTACATCCTCCTGGTCGGTCATGAATATGTTTACTATGGAGATTCAAATGGAAAATACAATTGAGAGACTGGTAATTCTCCCAAGAATTCACTCTCTAAGACCCTTAATATGTTTTCCTCACAAAAGCGCTTGAATAACAAAAGGAATAATTAGCTTAACAAAAACCCTAAAACTAAGCATATATTAATATGAGAATATAATTATATCGTCAAGTAGACTAGTAATGATATAGCAAGGCAAAAGCAAAAGATTACCTAGTTAAATTCTACGTAAGGGCCACAATGACAAAAGTGAAATAGAGGACAATAGGTTTGGCTTGCGGATCACGAAGCTTATAACCAAAAGCCTTCGTAACATGCAGTAGAAATTGTCATTGCTACTGCAGTTTTGGTAGCAAACTGCTATCTACTGCAGTTACAAAACTGCTCCATCTATAACAAGGCTCTAAAGTTGGTGTTACGTCTCATAGAGTCCCGTACTCGCCGGAGGGGGCAGGATGATACTCCTATCGTTGCTGCTACAAACAAGCCTCAAACCCGGGTGAGAAGCTATAATGGTATAGAGCTGAGAGCCGAAACAACGTTTGTTGTCGAGTCCCGAGGTAGGAGTGGACTACCGGTCCTGGGTGTAGCAGTCCCTGTTTAGCCCTCGCCGATTTGGTGATCTCGTGGTCCTTGCTATCGAAATTTTGCTGATGTAAGATGGTAGTCACCATAGTAACAGGGGGTGAGTTTGATTTTTGCCAGATCGAGGTTGTCGTTTATGGGGAGGCCTTGAATATCTGGTCTTTGGTTTGAGGGGAGGATTGTTAAGGATAAACAATCCAAGTCCRATATTAAAGAAATAGAGAGTTAAAGATCTTTTTATTATGGTTAGTTCACCACTCTAGTATGAGGCCTTTTGGGATGGGCCCAAAAACAAATCAGTGAGGGCTTGGCCGGTCCAAAGTGGACAATATCATACTAGTGTGTGTGTGTGTGAACGTTTGACGGCGGTCCAACACGAAGATTATTGCTTTATTTTCAATTGATTATTCAAATTCAATAAGTATGGGTATGTTGATGTTTATATTCGTTTATTCTATTAATCACATGTCAGGCTAAATTAGTTTAGGGTAGGGAGATAATATGAAATGGAATAATATTGTGAGAAAGTGAAAGTTATGATTTTTGAAATTTAWTTGTTTATCCTTATATTTTGGTTGGATTGATAATCTGTATTAATATTCAGAACTAGTTTAATTGTACTCTAGATCAGCCATCTATAGTTTAATTGCTAGGATTTAACTTGTGATATGTAATACTCACTGTTAATTCCACTAGTAGCGATTAGGTGTCTAATTGGTGACTGAAATTGGTTAAATACCTAAGATTATCAACCCTTTAAGTTACACAATCCGAGCTTGTGAGATTGTGGCTTAAGTTAACTATTTTRTAGTTATTAATGCTTCTAATTAATCGAGTCTAGAGAGCTTATTCTAGATTATTAGTTAGTTAGATAATAATTCCAAGAGCTTGTTTGGTTTATTTGCAATTAAGGGAAGTTTTGAATACAAGTTTGTGTTCAAGAGTTAACGTCATAATATATGCATGATTTATTTAATTTAATGATCAACTAATACTCCAATACTAGTATATGTCTCCCGATCCCTATTTATTATCATTGATTTCCTTAATTCTTAATTTTAATATTTTATCACTTCGTATTTTTATTCTTGATAGTTATTAGTATTTAAGTTAGTCTATTCACATTTTCTTAAAAACAGGGGTTTCTAACTAACATAAGAAATAATTTGATAAACCAGTTCTCTGTGGGATCGACCCTAGCTTACCCTACTACATTTTTTGGAGGTCATGTATGGTTTATTTTGTTAGGAGRACGACACGCCTATCACCAATCTATGGATGATCATATCATATCACCTAAGATCAAAAATAATAGATCTTAACCTTTTCGCATAGTATGCTCCATAATAACCATCATGGTTATAATAATAAAATCTCAACAGTGGCACGGTTTCCCAAATAGTCACAATTCAACCACTAGGCTCATAACATAATTAAACTACTACACGAGATACAACCATGAASTTCCCAAATATAATTTCAATTAATCCCAAAATAGTAAACTAATATCAAACTCGTAAAAATAAAGTCATTCATAACAATAGTAATTAAACCACAAATAATAACTATATAAATACAAATAAATCACAAAGTATAAACAAAATATAGATCAAATAACAAATAAAATTAGTGAGTGTGTATTACGAATAAATTAACAAAATAGATCGAAAAGTGCGTATTACCTTTCGTACAAAATAGAAGATCACAAGGCACTTCTTTAGATTCAACTTTATCCCAAAATGTCGTAGCATATCGAAGGTCTCCCTTAGATCTCTGACATGATCCTCCTTCATCTTGCTTTTAATGATTATATCATCAATGTAGGCTTCTACATTCCTTCCAAGCTGTTTAGCAAAGATGGTGTACACGTCTTTGGAAGGTTGCAGGGGCATTCCTCAAGKAAAACGGCATTACCTTGTAATAATACAACCCATTGTCAGTGACAAAGGCTGTCTTGTCCTGGTCTTCCTCCTTAAGAGGGATTTGATGGAATCCTGAATAAGCATCCAAGAAGCTCATGGCTTCATGCCCCGCCGTAGAGTCCTCAAGCTTGTCAATCTTGGGAAGTGGGAAGTTGTCCTTAGGGCAAGCTTTGTTAAGGTTAGTATAATCCACGCACATTTTCCATGCCCCATTTGGCTTTGGAACCAACACCACATTTGCCACCCATTTTGGACATGAACTGCATCGACGAGATGAACCCTCATATCAAGAGTTCTGACCTCCTCATAAACGTTCTTACCACTACACTGGCGCCAAATTCGCTTCTTTGTTTGATAGGATTCACTTGCTGGGTAACATTTAATCTATGTTAAGCGATTTTGGACTCAACCCATTCATTCCTACACGTAGAAGCGAAAGACATCCTTGTATTACCTTAGTAAAATTTATGAGTCCTTTCCTTTTCATCGCTCATATTCGCCAACCTTGATTGTTCTCTCCGGTAAGGCGGATCAATAGCAAAATCTTCCTACTACCCCCGGTCAAGATGAGAAATAGAAGTCGAACGATCCGTGAATCGCCATGGCTTCTTGGTGAACTCCATAACCCATTAACACTTCGCCCGCTTTCTTTTCACTGGAACTCTTGTGTCTTGAAGGTTCATGCTAATCACCAAGATAGTTCCCACTGCCGTCGTATGCATACAATTGTCATCAAACATGAGACTGTGTCACTACTATTGATTGAAGCATTCAAGTAGGGCGGCCAAGGATAACATTGTAAGCCA
Source organism: Bassia scoparia (assembly GCA_008642245.1). NCBI lineage: Eukaryota > Viridiplantae > Streptophyta > Magnoliopsida > Caryophyllales > Amaranthaceae > Bassia > Bassia scoparia. The sequence goes on along the minus strand of SNQN01000862.1, from coordinate 31,729 downwards.
TCATGTCTGCAACTACAAATAAATACCTCATGTTGTGCTTGCACTTATCTTCTCCCTATTCGAGAGGAAGACTCACAGTCCAACTGGTTAAATCACTCCCCCGCCGAATCCTATGGATGGGATTGTACAAGGACGAGATCATCATCATTGTTACTTAAGCTTTGAGCATTCAAACTAATGAATCGGACGAGCTCCCAGTGCAATGAGATTCGCCACCGACTCGTTATCCACAACCTTTATTTCTACTACGTAGATCGTCATGAGGGGTTGCTTCACACACTCCCCGCGATTCCTTTTCACAATAAAACATCAGGAACACCTCCGAACATCAATCCCCTAGACCCCACTCCTCGCCATACAGATACATTACCATCCGTGAGTTCACTATACTCACTACTGTGCAGACTGTGCTGCATATCTTATTTGACCAGATTCAACAGTGGGCATCCTCCGAGCGACCATATCTTCAAGAACACTCACAACGACATGATATGCCCCTGACAGATAGTCGAATCTCTCCACAAACTATCCCTAAGCGAGACTCATGCTCAACCATTTGGCAAATACAAACCGGATCGACATGAAGTTTTTTGGTATGTATCAAATTCGCACTGTCCTAGCAACAGACCATTGTAGAGCTTCTTCCACATTTCGATTTCACGCCTTATAGTCAGTGATGCCCTAAGCCTCACTTCACCTGCATAGCACCTGGTGCAAGGGTAGTAGAGATTATGAGCATTTTAAATTCCCCTTAAAGCGATATCTTGCACTAAGAGTTTTCTTAAAAAGCGGATGAGTTTCAACATTACCCTATTTAAAAAAATATTAACCCAAACATTCCTTTGACCGGAAATTACCTGCTAATACCTGAACTTATCCCTGGTGTCCAACTCAGATTGCTTCAGCACAGAGTTGGTAGTTTTCAGAAGATGCTCATACACCAATTGCTTCTCATAACAGTCCATTTACATTGTACCTTTCGTCATATTTCTTACTCTATAGAGTGCGAAAATTATTTCTACTCTACCTTTCTACTCCAGTTTATTTGTGGATAGTTCTCTACCTCAGGGAGCTAAACATTTAGCTGAAGGTGTACACTGCAGTTAACTTTATTATTCATCTTCCTTACGAGAGTTATTCACAATAATCTGACCCTATTGTCAATATTAGACATAACTCCCTTCTATGGCATCGATCGTGAGTGTGCGCGAGGGTGCCGAGTACCGCTTGTGGTCGGGAGTGGAGCCACCCGACATTGGTGGAGGGGAATAGCACGATGGACCATTTGAACATTTCAATCTGTATGCTTTGAGTTAAGAGGCGTATGTTTTACGAAGGAAATACGTACAAACCACTCTCAAAAGTTTCACTATTCTTTTATAGATCACACATAATAATTGCCCAATTCAAACAACCTCAACACACAAAAAAACACCTCATACCTTTTAGCAGGAAATGACTCACTTTCTCCACTCGACACGCCACTGGTATCACACCTATAAATCCATCGTTGACCTATCAACTCATTTCGAAGGTTCTATTTAGTAGTGACATTACGTTATCTCTCTTTGGCTCAGAAAGTATGACCCCTTGTATCTATGTTGCATTTTTGGCCATTCCTATGACAAATAATATTTATGCATACAGGCTAGAGACAATCAGTTGATGATTTAATGCTAAACCTATAACCAAATCTCACTTACACATAGTAGTTCTTTAACCTTGACAAGGAAAAAAACTACATTGGTCCACAAGAGCGTCCTTATAGCAGCTATGCAGTCCATTCATGTGTCAGATAGCCTACATATACTATCGATAGAGGACATTCACGTTAGAGTGCATGCAACTCGTTCCTATGGGAAGTCCTGACTCAAGTTACAATGTATAGAAAAGCAGTTCTATTGTTATTTGTTAGACCCCTAATGTCAGCATCCAGTTCCTTTGCCTACTCAAGTGTTTAAGCACTGACTATTGATCATAGCTAATTGAGCGTTCAAATTCCATCATGGTTCCTTTGGTCCAACAACTGAATGAATAGTCAAGAGGTTATGCTCTTCAAACTTAACAAATAACATTGTAAAACAATTATCATTGAGAAAATTGAGTAAAAACATTAACCAACTCTCCATACTCTCATTTGAAGTTATGATAAAACCTTAGTTACCTGTATGATAAACCGCTAAACCACCTTTTGAGCCAACCTCTTAAAAGGAATTGGGAAGCTTTGCACAAAGATACCCTGCTTGCATCGTATTTATCTCCACAAGGTAACACCACTTACTCGCGTACTTCAGTTCCTAAGCAATGGAACGGAATGCTTGTGAAAAACGAACAATTGAGATGGCCATGAAGATCTTCTAGGCCTATATCGCGAATTGATTTCTTTGAGAGCATACCACTCGTATCTCTATAATATTACCAATAATGCTCTCCTTTCACTTACTAACACCTAAGTTAGTACAGAACACAAAGTCAAAAGGTTTTTTAGTTTTAGAACCACAGATTTCCTCTTTAAGTTTCCCTTTATTCATGTGTTATGAGAACTGGTTTGCTCTATCCTTTTCTAACCCAGATTTGTTTCACACTTGTCGTTTGTTTTAAATGCCCATGTTCCACTCCATATTATTTGAACCAGCTAGATTTTGGTCGTATGTAGAACTATGATTGGCGACTTTAATCCTGAACATTTTGGACTGTGACTCATATCTTTCTATCTTGTTGGTATACTCTAGAGTTCAGGCAAGAGTGCATCACATCTGCGAATTAATTGTTCCTATTCCTCTACCACTAATAGCTGCACAACGGTGTCATTGGGTCGTTGCAATATGACACGTACTTACCTGCTCCAACCATAGCGAATTCATATTACATACTCGGTGTTAGCACCGCTTTGGTGTTGATAAAACACCCCCATATCTTCTTGCCCAATGGCATTTATGTACGGACACCGTCTTGGAATCTCTTGTAGTAATACTCAAGGAAATTTACCCATAGTCCAAACCTCTTTGAGGCGACTTCTCCATGATTAGATTTTAAAGTCTTCAGGATATCTAGTATGAGTACTTTGAGCAGATGGTCGAGCCAGAGCGTGATGGTTCACATCTGATCTTGGGATAGAGATACACTTTCCGATCATGTTCCTGCTTTCAAGTTTCTTAAGACCGAGCTTCATTAAGAAATTCGGGAATGTGAAGTTAACTGGTGCAGATCCAACTTTCGCCGGCTAAGAGGCCTCATTCCTTTGACGTTTTTGAAAAACTCCATAAAGATCGCGAGAGAGTGCTTGATATCTTGCCAAGAAATTACTGTCGGTACTCAACTCAGTATTTGAACGCTGTCTTTGTTTTCTGCTCTGACGTTCTTTTTCTCACCTCAATTGATTCCTACTAACATCCCTGGCTGCCAGACGATTCAACACACTTACCTTTTCTACCTTCATCTTGAGTATCATCTATGCCAGCTACCTGAATAGAAATCACTCACATTAACTAATCAAACAGTCTTTCGCATCTACTATCATAGTAACACTTTTTTTCCTTTCACATTGAGATACTTTTGCAGTTGTCAGATGCGAACATTCCTTGATAAGTATTCTCTCGGCTATGGTGACGAATCACACTTAGTCTGATCATACTATCACCACTCACTCCAATAATTCCATATACTACATATCTCAATTCGAACAACAGATACATTTTGCCACACTAGGACATAGCCTCCTGTGGCGTTGATTGAGTCTTTGAGTAGCGACGAAAATAGCGTAAATTATGCTTATAGAGATGTGCGAGCGATACTCTTTGATATAGACTTCTTCAACATCGATAACCTTCCTACCACATGATCATTCATTTACTACTTCTGATGTGCAAATAGGAACAATCTGAGTCTCAACATGCTTCCCTTGTCTATAGGAGTGGGGTAGGTAATTTAATATTCAGAGTCATTTGGTATTCCTTAGGAGAGTTATCTGGTTCTCGGCCAGGTGTGTAAAGTCAACACTTCAGTATCCGTGCACTGAAGTACTTAGATTATGAGCATTTCCTTCAACTTATTGCGCCTCGGTTGCGTCTTCCTATATGCTCACTCTCCATGCAAATTAGGCTCCAATCAGCGTTTGACAATTCCTTCGTTCCTTTTTATAGCTTGGTAAGATACAGAAACCACTATATAGTCTTTGTCACCCTGATAAGGCTTAAAAACACCCGTGTCACAGTTATCATATCTCAAAACAGGTCCTCCCGCGCTAGCTATTTCTATACATTCAACCTATAGATCTACTGTTGTTAACTGACTCTACATCGAACCCAACTAATTCATTGATGGATCATATACTCGTTTTCCCCATCATTCAGAGTTACACTTCTATAATTCTTTCTCTCCGTTACTTCTTAGACAAAAACAAAGCTACGTCGGCATCCGAAGCTCAGGTAGTGGATTTGCGTCATCCGCTCATATGGGTGCTAATTATCTGTCATTCGTTGTTCCTTTCTCGTCGAAGGTATCTCTCAACTTCTTCTTCGTTAGGGCGTGTGTATAAAGAGTAATGTCCTCTCGATTTTACCTTCCTTTATACAATATTCATCTCTTGAAGCCATTTCTGATCTCCTTCCCCAGCAGACGGCGCCATAATTCTGTATTGTAGACGAGCGAGAAATTCTTCAGTCAAAACAAATACCCTAAATATTAACCTCAGTGCCTTTCGGGTATATACAGTAGACATGGGTGAATACTTTCACAGACCTCATTTGTCTTACATTAAGAGCCTGTCATACAGCTACGTCCGATAGCGCGGATGGTCCTTTGCAACTCTTTAGAGGATTTGTATGACTCTTCGCAGGAGTGTCTGGTTCTCAAATTGACCCTTACGAGCATGTGGCTCCTTTGGCCACATTGCCCATATGTAACGTGTGACATTAAATCCTATTACTGGTATCTCTCATTTATCCTCCCCTCGCCGATGCGTCTTCAAGTACAGAGTAAATATAAGCCACGGAATGATAAAACTAAAATTGGCTTAGATTCTGAGACATAGTACGAGAAACAAAGAATGCCATGACTCAATGACCATACTTTTCCGCTTATATCGTGTCCACTTTCAATCTCTATGAGATTAGTACTGAAATTTCTCTCTCATCAAACAGTATCCGAGAAAATGGCTGTGTAAACGAACAAGAGTCTGCCTCAATTGAGCTCTTTTAGTTATCTTCTCTCTCCTGTTATCCTCCTTTATCAGTTATATAGTTCTATTGTGCCCTGTGACTAGGTTTCTCATTGCATCATTTCATTGTCACTGAGAATTGCGTATCGCCTTCTGACACACTACTTGTGTAAACCAACTACACCGCCGTAGTTAGTTTCATCTGTTTACTTGTTTAAGTAGTCGTGTGTTCTTACACTTTGAACGGTCTTCCCCTTGTCTCTTCCGACTTTGTTACAACGTTCCCTTTTGTACTGAACATGTATGCCCTAAGGGACTTCTTCATAGGTGCCGAATCTCCTTGCTAAATGCGTTACTGAGACATGGGAGCCTCGTGATCTCGGGTCCCTAAAATATATTATCGATTCCATCCATTTTTGCGTTCGAACCTAATATTAGGGGTCTGTACTGGTTCCACGGTAGGACTCTTCATTGCCTCGATTTACTTGCACGTCACTGTAATCACGTGCCTATTATAGAGACGACCTCTACGTTGCCACATCTACTATTAACTATTATTAATCTCATATTTAACATTTACCCTAATATTGATATGTATTCAAGCAAGTATATGACCATCATATATTGAGAGTTATTTGATTTCATTATTACATTGGATCATAGATTTATGTTAGTTAATTTAATATATTTATCATTATGGCACATCATATTTTATTTAGTTATTAATTTGACTTTATTATATTATGTAATCCTATTTGGATTATGTCAATGAGAGCCTTGTTAGAATCTCTACATTATCTCTGCTTAGCACTCTATTTTTGTATTTATCGAAATTAATGTCACCTGCATAGAAATTTTTTTCTAATATTAATAACCAATCTTCGAGCTTAAGGCAGTATCCATTAATTTTGTCATAATAATCACTAAGTAAAATGATAAACTCATCTAGTTTCTAACCCAAATCATTAAAATAGCCTATAAATGAAGAGTATATACGACTAACTCCCTTATATTTTACTCCCTCATCAACGAAATTAGCGATTATCAAAAGAAAATACCTGAAATTCAAAATATCTGGATCCATCATAATATCTATTATCCAATCAACCTAACCATAAGAATCTTATACTTAAACAACATTCCTCCCGGCGGCGGGCAACCGCCCACACTTTACTAGTGGCGTCATCCCCCTACACCATACTACAGCCCCATCCCCCCATTCCATCCCTGTCACTCATACTCTCACCCTACTACCTTCCCCCCATACCATCCCTTTCATTTCCAACCCCCGTCCACCTCTAACCTCTAGCCCCAGGCTTCCCAACCACGAGTAGCGGCATGCTAACCACACCAACATGCACGGCTTGCACCTTATTTTCACCACGTTCACACCTACGAACCGACTCAAACTCAACCTCTCGATATCAACATCAAGGCACCACAATAGGACACCTCCTTGTGCTATTGCCTCCATTCTTAAACAAGACGTCTTTAGACTTAAATCTATGAGATCTGAACGAGTGCCCGTGTGAATTAGATAATCAAATTCCTTCTCTTCTTTCCCATGGTTGTGCAGCTCAATTCTGTGAATGAGTTAAGGTTCAGGACTCTACTTACCACACCATTCTTAAATAGAGAACAAATCGTTGCCATTAATTATATCCAATTTCTATTGATCAACACTTCAATAGTGCATATGATCTATATTGCACTATGTATATTATAAAGTTAATCATTTCGATCCATCTGACTAAACACTTACACAAAAAACACAAATGCTTAGCAATTCTAATTTAAAATTCGGTGTTCCAGCATTCTATGATTACACCTTAGAGATAGAAGAACACTAACCTCTTGATGATCCCCCATTTCATCCGTAGCCTCTCCATCTTTTCACAATATCATCTGAGTCAAGTATGCCTCTCACATTGTATCACTTTTGCTTCCCTCATTCCCTCTATGACTGTTATCAATCTCTATTTCAAGAGAAGTGTCTCTAGTGTCCTCATTCTGGATAGACTCAACACTGCAAGTACCCCACTAATGATTAGCATAAAGAGTAGGGAATGATATTGTAGTTAGATGTATGTATGTTGTAATTTTTTTCTGATATTAAATATTTACAATGAATATGAAGTAAGAACTCATATTATAGATCCTATTATAGTAGCGTGACCATAAAGTTAAATAAATTGATAAAGATAATAAATACACACAAAGCAATAATTATCTAATACGCAGTCAGTACAATTATCTATTATCTGAACTCCTGATAGCATCTTTAATAAGTATATACTATGCAACCAATCCCTCCCGCATCTTATCAATCTACTGTCTAAATTTCTTATATACACTTGTAATCACTCATCTTTCAATTTAATGGAAATACACCTTCGAAAGTGATATCTATTAAAAGAGGTAACACACAGATTAATTAGTACCTTGGTGTACATACGACCAATCCTCCAACGCCACAGCTATCATAGAGATAGAGTCTTGAATGTTCCACACAACTTCCCCAACCTTATATGGATATGTTGTTACTCATTCCCCATTCAACACAAAATAGTAAACTAATATGAATGATTTCGAATTACTTTATATGGAGTACTTCTTTCGAACTGCTCTACTGTTATCCCAAAGTTCTCCTAGCAAATTGACATCGCATAAATAAACAGGTGGATTTCAATCAGGATCCCTGACTTCTGCTAATCACTACAATATTAGATCAACTTAATTTTATTGCTTATAAAAACCTTTACAAAGAGTGTAAAAACTTATGCAAATACAAATATCACGAATAAGCACTACTAATTCCATAATATCGCTCATATCTCGAAGATTGTATTGTAGTATTTTAATAAATCACTTTACATAGTATTGATTATTATCTATTATTATATATACATTAGCATTATCATCTTTGAGTATCTTAAATTTAGTATATTATCGGAGTATTGCTAATCGTTTGTGAGGATTGTTGTTGCCATATAGTGATCTCGATTCTGTTGCAAATTTTATACTGCGAAGAAGTACCTACTCGACGTGTATGAGAAATTGTTAGGTTTGTGTGCCAAATCTGATGTCCTCTTGTATGTAAGCTCTTTCTGGCTGGTAATTTATTACGTATTTTTGTTCCTGTGGTAATTGATTAATAGTTAGTGTAAATTCAAATACCAATACAGCTCATAATATAATTCTCATATACTGTATTATTTCTATATGTCAATCAGTTCTAAAATAAAATCAGTTTTGATTTTAATCACTGATGAACTAAATGTCATTTATCAGAACAATATTACTTATATCATTTCAATTAATCTCTATTATCCAATATCTTAAAAGGATTATTAACCATTTATTTTACTTATTTGTGAGTCTACTATCAATGATTAACTATTATTATTCCTAATCCATATTTCTTTATTATTATTAATAATTAAATTTTTTACAACGGAAAATAAACCTTTCCACATAAATAATTATATGATTATGATATTCTTGTATATTTATCTTAACTTTATCAATTTATTCAAATCTAACTGGAGTTTAACTCTCCTAATATTAACCCTTATATACTGCTAATCATTACTCACTAAGTTATAACAATTCAGCTACTTAATATAATAACCATAAGCTTTAGCATTTTCGATACGTTCAAGACCAGTTAAGATCATTTGAGTTATTTCTTTGAAATAGCTTGCTTTTCACTGCAATGTACTCTCAAGAGCTACTTTCAATGTACTTTTCAATAACAATGTCTTCCAATTCTCTTATGATCTTTACACTTTGATTTTAGACGTTCATTTATAAAATTATACACGTTTTTTAGTCTTTTTTTCTCGTCAGTTCTATCTACAAGTGATGCTTCTATTTCTCATCATTCTAAAATTCACAATTTCAGATCAATGAGTAAGCAAACTTCTCAACACGCAGCGATATCGCTATTGATAGTCTCTAACAAATCTCATAGTCTTTTTGATAGTCACATAACGTTCTTAACTAATTTTCGTTCATATTACTCAAGACAACGAACATCATCTCAGAACCAACCGTTACCACTATCAAATCGGTTAAACCCCCTTGAAAATTAAATGGACGCCTGCTATTCTCTGCCAAGACAGCCGAAACCGATACACTAATAGAAAGTTCCCCAATATGTAGAAAATACCTGTTAGCTACACTATACTGCCCTAAGGACCGAAACACCTATCATGTACTTCACTTTAAATGATTGTTAATCGAACTATCTGTGCTTATTTCAGATATCAATTTCACTAACCTCTTTTAGCTGATAAATACAGCACACAAACAAGTCTTGTCAAACATTTTCTCTATCATATTCGAGCAAACATTTTAGCTTGACGTTTCTATTAGACCCCCTAACCCGGGATATTTTGTCCCGACATATTAACAAACTTGACACAGTATCTGATCATATCAGTCTTTCTTCCATCTTCATCACTCGGAGTATCATATTCACCATAATATTCACAAAAAAGAGTAAGCGAGCCCTCTCTGTCTCACAAAAAGATTATTCGAACTGTTCTTGTTCCGTACCTTCTGCCTCAGAGAAGGTATATTCTATCTGTAACATTCTCATTATTTGCAGATATTTTCCCACGCACAAGAGGGTATAAGCTAGCTTGCTTGAGTCTTCCTTTCTAAGACTTGCTTTTGTCTGTACTATATAGCATTTCTTATTAGGGGCATCTTTTCTAAATCTTCTTCGATTAAATCTATTTGTGCCAAACACATTTCTTTCACTGATCATTTGAGTTCCTTTCAGCTATCATTAATCTTGAAAATCTCTATGTAAACTTACAATTTTATCCTCCTAAATAAAATTCATCACAAAACATATTTGAAGCATAATTTCATAATGCGTGATTCTTGACCGGATTAACAAAGAAACTTAATTTCAACACTTCATTTCTCACATAAACTTTCAATGCACTGCCTCTGTGGAAAATAAGTATAAACACCCAACCAAATCCATAATACATTCTACAATAAAGCACCAACAATCAAATACGACTCAAACATAACAGTATCACCAACCCACACCGGCCAAACACCCGCAGCCGACCCCGAGAGTAAGAAACGTCATCCGAGCGAATAACGGCAATGGCCCGTTCAACCAGTTGGATATCTTCCTGAGCAGGTCATCACCACGAAGCGAGGGTTGGCGAGACCGCCCTCCAGTATCGCCCGCGCATGTTTGCACCACCTGTAGGCCACAGCTTCCACAATAGACTCTGCTACCTTCCCAATCAAGGGCACTCGTCTAATATTGTACATCAGCTGCGTGCTGCAAATACCCTGTCGTCCCCTTGCACGCTTAGGGCTGAGATCAACTTGTCCAAAATTCTCTAAAACTGCCAAACCCAAATCTCATTTCAAACCATAATCTAACAACCAAGCGATCCAATTACCTCGACCTGACAGGAAGCCTCGACCACACCAACTTCTAGCGCGCCGAACGACCGCAAACGAGACAACTATCCACGCCAGCGGAACAGATTTGACGCATATAAGCAGATATAGACAAATCATCAGTGCACTGAGCGCCGTGCTACCGCCTCTCACCAAGCGAAGACACCTACACTATTTTAACGGAGGCGAGGCACTACCGATCAGCCGTTGGCGCGCCCACCTTCTTTGGCACCACCCTACCCACTCAGCGTCCACCCGGCTCCCATAAGTGTCCCCCCCTTGGGTTCTCCCCCAGTATGCTTCCCTTTACTGCGAGCGACACCACCCCGCATGAAGGCACAGTTCCCCTTCACGGCCGCTCAGTATTCATACACACTTAGAGGCAGGGAACCCATCCAGCCCAGAATTCTATCGCACTTTACGTCTACGAGCCTCTATCTGTAATCAAGATAGCGACATTCCTCAACAAGAGTTAAGCTCGTCCTCCTAAATTTGCATTCACCACACCGAACGCATGCACACAACATTATTTGAATCCAGCCAACACAATTAACACGACACTTCGTATTCCAACAAATACAGACACATCACCACTTACATTCACCTACTCATCCCATTTAGGGTTCTGTGGTGTTCGCTATTTCAACATATTAGATTGGGTGTATCGGTGTATCTTACAAGTTCGCGTGCCGTCGACAGCAGCGCACTTACTTGGCCTGCAGGCGCGTCTGCCCGCGCCCATATTTTGCTCGCGGTCACCACGATGAACTCCGGATGTTAGATCTTCTGCACTGACTTGCCTTGGAGGAAGTTTTGATCAAGCACTTGTGTAAACTTTCCCAGTAACGGCAAATTTGTAAACTAGCGTTGAGCTTGTATTTTGAGGCTTTGAAATAAATCTATAACAATTAGAGAGAAAATGAAACTAAAAAAAACCAGATACAATAACATAGCCATAACAACGCAATAGACATAGCCAAATAGAGAGATAATTATCAGACATTACTTGTTTCCAACTCTTCTTCTTTTTCCTTTCAATATCCACACACCTTAGAGAGTAGGTTTGCAAGCTTTTGATTTTCCCCTAGAGTTTCTCCATTCTTGCTCAAATCTTACAAAGAATCTTATAGCTTTGACCAAACAAATTTGGACAGAAGGCTTAGCATCCGCGATTTCCCTATATTATCACCTCTCATTTATAGCTTACACAGATTTCACTTGTTTAATTACCTGATGTCTCGTTTAAGTTATGATTTTTTTGTCTATGAATTTTTGTTTATGGCACATTTTGTGGGTATTGTTTGTCCTTAGCTAGTATCTCTCAAATTCTTTCCTTTAATACACTCTCCTCTTAGTGTGTTCTAATGAAACTCCACTTCAGTACAGAATATTGTCAATGGTCTGTCTTAACATCTAGATGTGACATACTTATTTTGGAATTAGTGACGATTCTAGAGTTTGTTTTCTTGGTTATATATCTGACTTACACAACTATTTGACATGAAGTTAAAATAAACGTGATGAGGCACAAACTTTAATTCTTGTAGCTAACCTTCTTGCTGGCATTGTGAAAATGCTTTCCTTTGACTGTTAATGCTTCGCTATGAG
>SNQN01000862.1:1446-19502 GCA_008642245.1 Bassia scoparia | reverse complement strand
CTGTCTCATGGCTTCTAGTTGACACTTCATCATCATCTTCGGTATGAAAACGATATGGACCTCTGGTTGATTGAGTCTTTGGGGCAATAGAAATAGGTTTAGGAGTATGACGATACCTCCTAACCTGACTCTTCTCTCGTTCAATAGGAACAATCTGAGTCTCAACATGCTTTCCCTTGTCTATAGGAGTGGGTTTTTTGATCTTGGTAGTCTTGAGGTTCGGCGCCACGGGAGTGCTATATTCCGTGGCCTGAGTCTTGATAGGAGCTTCATTGTCGGTTGCGTTGGCCTTGCCCTCCTGCATGGCTTTCAAGCGTGCATTCTCTTCCTTTAGAGCTTGGAGCTGAACCCTTATGTCTTGCTGATCAGCGAATCGTTCCATTATCTCAAACACCCCCGCGCTTATTTCTTCCTTCAACATATCACGTGTAACATAACGACCATCCAAGTCTTGGATGGATATCTCTGTTCCCACATAAGTACCCAAGTCTTCCACATCTTGGAAGACAGAGTGATCCGGGTGGTTCTCCCCATTGGGATTGCTTTCCTTCTCTGAGGATGGGGGAGTATTTCTTCCTCGTTTGTTTTGWTCATCCCTTGAAGCCATTTCTGATCTCCTTCCCACAGACGGCGCCAAATGTTGTAGCAAGTCGATTCGCAAACTACAATATTTCCTCTGCTTTAGGGTTAAGAGATGGGTGAAGGCTTCCTGTCAACGCTACTCCGAGGGAGTTGACCTGGGATTTGAATCTCGAGATGTCTTGGCTCTTCAAATCCCTTGTGGCTCCTTAGCACTTGCAAGAAGGAGAATAATCCTTTACGGATTATCTCCCCTCCGATGCCTAAGTAAGTAAAGAAAGGAGGAATGTAATAAATGCAATTGAATGTAGAGACAAGTTAGATATAGAAACTTCTATACGTGCTTATGTATGAGTAAATMCTCTCAAAAGTATGGAAAATGTGTGTAAAAATGAGGTCTCTCATGGGGTATTTATAGGCATTTGCCTTGTCTCATGAGAGCGATGTGTGACACTTGTAACCATCTCAGGCGTTGATTCATCTGTTCTACTTYTTTAAGSAGTTTGTTTTACAACGCTCGATTTGTTTCAGTTGAACATGTACGGTCGATAGGCCACTTGGCGTCTGACACATGGCTGGCTAATATATCGACACGTGGAAATGAGGTTGTTGTTCCGTTGGACTCTCATGCCCATTCGAATACTGACACGTGGCATATAGACTCTACGTGCCACATCAATTATCCATCGTTCTCTAATATGCTGGGTTAGCGCGGTCGAATCCGAGAATTGAAATCCTCTCTCGTGGTGGATGTGTTTTGGTTTTTTTGACCAAGGACGTTTGTCAATAAATATTACCGTGTGTTGTTTCGGAAACAATAGTAGTGCTGCACATGCTTCGCCCGAGATTTGACGGTGAATGCCATTTTGAGTCCCGAATTCTTTTTCATAACTAAACCAAGTTTTAAAGTGACAGAGGAACACCGGATAAAGTCATGGTGGAACATGAAAACTACGATAGAGTAATCAATACATCACAAATGGTGAGAGAGGAGAAAGCGATACTCCATAGAGCAGATATTTTTTTATATACGAGGTTTCGATTGGGCCTTGTGAAAGTCAATCAATAAGCTACATCCCCTGGCTAATGTCGTGAAGAAGACGGCTTGTGATGAAATATGTTTACTATGGAGATTCAAATGGAATACAATTGATGGGGCCCTAGGCTTAGGGAAGTTGAACAAATTGATGTGACGAGTAGGGACTCTGTTTAATGTCTTGGGTCCTGACCAAGATAAGTTAAGTGTCACGTGCAGCTCCTATAAAGAGTCCCACACAATTAAGATACGTTTGTGTCCTCACAAAGCAGCAAGGGATGGCGAAGCCGTACAGATTCCGTAACAGAGTAGGCCCAGATGAAGGACTTAGGTCCATAAGATGACCTGGGACGTGAGGGAGAAGTAGGGCTGTAGTCAGGAGCATTTGTTTGTGGACCAAAAATAACACAAGGTAATATTAGATCAAAAAAACATAAGATGAAAGCATCAACTTTAATGTTCATTTTTTAGAACGAAATTTCATTCTCGACGAAACGAACATGAAAGACTTTAATTATTGCCACTCGAGCATGTCATAACACTTAGAGGCCACAATGTTGGATAGTGGGACCAAGATAGACACAAGGCGTGGAACGCTCCTGTAATTTTGTGAATAATGGAAGAAGAAAAGGGGAAAACAATAAACATCCAAACACACGCAAAGTGAATAATTGTGATCACTGTGTATAGAAGTGAGTTGGGGAGAACAATAATGAGACTTTGGATGGAAGAATGTTTAGAAGGTTAATTGCCCATAGAAAGATCATTGATGCCAAAATGATGTTGCATGGAATGCATGAAAGAGTAATGTACGCATTAGTTGTTTATTAATGGATTTGATGTGTCCTCAGCCTTTCCATTTTGAGGAGGAGAAGTTGAGGACAGAAGTCGGATAGACCATGACATTCCGTCAAAAAAATTGTGCAACAACACCATTAATATTATTCATGAATAACAAAAGGAATAATTTTAGTATCTTAACAAAACCCTTAAACTAAAAGCATATCATTATATGAGAAAATTAAATGTATTGTCAAGTATAGACTAGTAATGATTTAGCAAGTGCAAAAAGCACAAAGATACGCTAGTTTAAATTCTACGTAGATGGCCACAATCAAAAGTGAAAGGATAGGACATAGTGTTGCTTTGCGGGAGTCTCACGAAACCGCTACTTGTCACATTGAAAGTTTTAATGTTCCGTTCAAATGGGGTTTTGACCTAATAAAAGCCCAAAAGCCTGACATTAGCGGTGACGAAACAATGCAAAGATGTTTAAAGCTTAGAAAGGGTACTATGTTCTTCTATTGCTATGCTTGACTTGAATATAGTGTCCCTATAGCAGTAGCAAACATATACTGTCTTTGGTATAACTCTGCAATCTTATATACAAAAAAACAGAAACCCATTGCTCCAATATCTAACGTGGCATAACAAGGTCACAGTTGTCGCGTGTTTACGATCGCCAAAGTCCCGTATCGCCGGGGAGGGCGGGACTAACAATCGTATGTAGCCTCTCACTACCACGCTTGACATTCACAAACAAGTCCCACTTCAAATGAAAGAAAATATCAAAACAGAAAGATTTTGATATAAGATAAAAGAGTCAATAAAGCTGGCCCCCAATTTAGAGGATGTTCCCAAGAGTACAAAGTGGAGAGAACAAAAATTATTTTAGTACAAGCCTTATTACAATTATAGATTAAGGTTACAAGTGACGTTTGCGCGAGTGGAAAAGAGTATTAGTAATTATCAGAGAGCATCGTCTCGGAGAGCTCCGCAAACGTGTTTGGTGATCCGACGATGATGCCAAACATCAGGCGACACATTATACAGCAGAGAAAGGCAGAAGGAATTGAGGAGAGGGAAATGGGGTCCTTGTTTGCTCGAGGTAGGAGTGGCTACGTGGGGGAGTGTGAGAGGAAATGGATAAAAGATCGCCAGTGCTTCGTCCACTGATTCTTCGGACTTATTTTGACCCCCGTTTTGTAAGTTCTGGCATGAACAGCAGAAAGATATTCTCGAGATGAATGTTGCCGGTCAAAGTGCAACAGCGAAAAACGGTCGCACTTATACAGTTGTAAATTTTTCTAACAAGAAAAATAAGGTTTTTGATGGATTTAGGAGCATGTAGGACATTATAGGCGAATAGTGTTTGTATCGAACAAATTTTGGCGGATGAGGGAGGTATACATATGCTACCGTGACCAATAACAGGTAATTTTATGTCCCCAAATCCCCTCCTGAAAAAACTATTTTTTCCTAACCACATTCTATGATGTTTATTGTAGAGTTGAAATGTAAGAGGAGAGTAGAATACCTTGAATCAGATTGGGTGAGATCGAATGTGTGAGATCACCCATTTGCGCCGTAACAGGGGGTGAGTTTGATTTGCAGATCGAGTGTTGTGTGTCCTAGTATACGATTTTAATTTAGCAGTGGGGGCCCGCGTTTGAGAGACAAAAATATCAATGTGCGCTCCATGTTGCTTTGAGGGAGCACTGACTTAGTGTGTCTAGAGTGGACATAACAAGCCATATAGCCAGTACCGCATATGATAAATCGGAACTACGACCAGAGTTAAATCTTTTTTATTATTAGTTCACCACTCTAGTATGAGGCTTTTGGGAGGCCCAAAAACATCAGTGAGGGCTTGGCCGGTGTCCAAAATGTGGAACAATACACTAGTGTGCTGTGTGTTCGTGAACGTTTGACCGCGTCCAACCACGAAGATTTGCTTTTTTTCATTGATTATTCAAATCACTAAGTATGGTATTGTTATGTTGATGTTTATATTCGTTTTATTCATTTAATCAACATTGTACAGGCCTAATTAGTTGCGGTGGGAATAATATGAAATGAATAATATCTGTGAGAAAGTGAATTTTATGATTTTTTGAAATTTATTGTTTATCCCTATATAGTTTTGGTTATTGGATTGATAATCATAAGATGTAACTGAGGTAATCTCTGTATAACCATAAAGCGTTTATTTTGTACTCGCCTACATCAGCCATCGTATAGTTTAATTGGCAGGGTACAGGATTTATACTTGTGATTTATGGCCAAAAGGATTACCACTAGCTCACGTTTAATTCCACTACGGACGAGTTAGCCGACTTGTACGGGTCTATAGCTATTTGGGAGACCTCAAGAATTGTTTGTGTTAAATACCGTCTAAGAGTTTTCCATAACAACCCTTTATATTATTGTTAAGGCAGATTATCCGCGGAGCAGCGCCGTTGTTGAGATTTGTGGGAACAGCCCCTAAAAGGCTCTCCAAAGCTATTTTTTAGGTTCATGTAGAGTGCCCTTCAACGTAAACGTCTTTAAGTCGAAGCTCACTGAGCCGAGGCTCTTGAGTTCTCAGGAGTTATTAGTAGCGTTGCTGAGATACTCACTTCCAAGAGCCTGTTTTGGTTTATTATGGATGTTAAGGGAAGTTGTTCGTAAGCTATGCAAAGTTGTGCTTCAAGAGTTAACGTCATCAACTATATTGGTCGGAACTGAGTTTATTAATGTTAATCTTCAACTAAGGGTCGAAGCATTCGCCTTAGGAAACAAGATGTACTTCCACGTATTATGTCTCCCCCCCTCCCTTTTAGAATTCACATTACGGCCTTTGATGTCTTGGATTCCAGTAAATGTTCCGATCTTGCATTTCATTGATCGGTCCTTAATTCTTAATTTTAAATTTTATCACTTCGTTATTTTGTTGGTCAATTCTAATGAGGTTTAGGTGAGATTACGCTATTAAAGTTTGAATGCAGTATATGCTACAACGAATTTTCGTAAAACAGGACGGTTCTAGCTACTAACATATAACAGCAAAATAATTTGATGGTCAAGTAGATAAACCAGTTCTCTGTATGAGTCGATGAAAGTTTTCCCGCTCCGAGCAGAGAAGTCGACCCCCTAGAGCCTCTGTACACACTTACATCTTATTTTTTGGCAGGCTCGTAGCCATAGTTATGGTTTTAACTAATATTCGTTAGGTAGTACGACCTAGCGCCTCTCTCACATCTATGACAAGCTATGTATCCATAACTAAGTCATCTTCACCTAAGATCAAACAAATAATATATCTTATTTTCGCATAGTATGCTCCATAAATAACCATCATGGTAGGTAATAATAAAATGCTCAAACTCTGGTTAGTGGCTGGATATAACAGGTTCTCCCCGTATAGTCACACACTCAAACCCACTAGCTTCAATTAAAGCAGTCCTATTAACAAGGACGTATACTACACAACGGAGAATAACCACAACCGATGAAGATTCCCAAAATTATTAATTAATATCCCAAAAAATTCGAGTAAAAAAGAAATAATACTCGCAACTCGAACGGAAAATAACACAATTGTCGATCATAAACAAATAATTAAAACCACAAATAATAACTGTAGAGCTAGGTTAAGCAATAATCAAACTAAAAGATCACATACGGCAAGAGTATAAACAAAAATACTAGTGATCAAATTATACACGAAATATACATTAACGTGAAGGGCTAGAGAGATTGTGAATAACGAATAAATAGAATCAAAATAGTGACTGCAGAAAAAGTGGCGTTGTGCAATATTGAACTTCTGATACGCATGGTACCAAACTCGAAAGATCAGCTCAAGGCACTTCTTTAGATTCAACCTTTATTCCCAAAGAGTCACGATAGTAAGCGCCAAAAGTGTCCTCTTCCCTTAGAGTGCTGCGACATGTGGATCCGGTCTTACACATCCGGTGAACCGTCTTTAACTTGTAATTTGTCACTATCATGTGAATGTAGATGTAAATGCTACCATTTCTCCAAGGCTCCAAGCTGTCTTGTTCAGCAAAACTGGCCCCTTCTGTAAGGGTCCTTAGTGGAATGGATTAGTTTTGCGTTGCACAGGGAGGGATCAGCTTCCCCATGTAAACAGGAGGAAATGTACTCCTCTTAGACATGCAATAATACTATTGTATTGGACTAAAGGCAGTGTCTACTGTGCTCTGGTTATTCTGCCCTCCACTTTGAGAGAGGGATTTGATTGGATCCTGAATAAGCATCCAAGAAGCTCATGCTTCGTATTTGCCCCGCCGTAGAGTCTCGAAAAAGCTTGTCAATCTGGGAAGTGGCGGAAGAGACTATGTACTACTTAGGGCAAGCTTTGTTAAGGTTGGTGAGTATCAATCTCGAGACGGTTCCATAGACGCACCATTATGTCCTACCAGTCTGGCGCAGACCCTATACATCTGGGGCGTCCTTGATACGCTAGGAGACCAAAGGTTGCGACGATCGCGACCATACCAGTGTTCCGAGCCCCAGTATTTGAAGATACTTGGCATGATCATAGAGAATCAATGGACTCTCACGAGATTAGTGAAGAGAGTGCGCCAAGAGTGATAGAGAGATATTGGTTACGATCATTTGTCCATATATGTGATAAATGGAATTCACGCGGGCATATATCTACATCTAAAGGGTTGTTCTAGTGATGTAAGCCTCCCGCGATCGAAATTTGGAGATGTAGTCTGCGTTACTGCCACGTGAACATACATCGTGACGCGGAGACAAAGAAAGAAATTGCGCTTGCTTATTTGGTTTAAGAATAGAGAGGGTTACTCATCATGAGTGTATGCGGGTAGGATCTGCGAGAGATCAGAACATCATTTAACTATTGTTAAGCGTGATATCTCTTACTTTAGAAATCAGAAATCATCCACTTTGCGTAATTCTGATTACACTCTCTTGTACCAACGTCTAAGGCCAAGCTACGTGTTTTTAATGAAAGGATCCACAAACCTTTGACCCTTATGATGTTTCATTACCTTAGTAATTTTATGAGATAAAGTAATGTACTAGCTCATGGAACCTCTATCAATAATTGTAAGGCTATAAATCATCTATTGACCTCATATTACATTCTCGCCTATATACTGCCTGTTTATATGTAATCTCAATTACCAAATATTACGATAATTAAAAGTGCTAATGAGAGTATCGACCCAAAATAATTCAATAAATATGATACTCTAACACAAAAGCTACACATATGGAGCCTACTACTCTGCACAGCAATGTGGTGGTGCAAGAAGTGAAGATAGATTAGTAAGGCATGGAAATTTTTGGGTTGACATATCGCTATACTACTCCGTTGGAAATGCGCGCAGTGGCTTCATGAGGTTGAAAGCTCGCAAGCTTATGTGACATTATTATCCAATTAGACACGTGTCGCAAGCTTGCACTACTTTCTTTCTACTAGACTCTTTTGTTGGAAGGTTCTGCTAATCACCATAGATAGTTTCCACACTTGCCTTCGTTTGACGAGTGAGACGAATTGTGCATTCGATTATACTAGTAGTAATTGATGATGGTCGACATAGCTGAAGAATGTATAGAATTATGTACAAAGATAAGACGCAATATGGCAAGGAGTATTAGCGTTAGAATGTTGATTGATGGCGAGTGACCATTAATGGGGAATATATTTTTATATTATACCCTTTTTCGTTTTGACAAAAAAAATCAGAAATTTTCTTTTTTACTGGGCTAGAATTTGAAGTCTCATTCTTGTCGCGGGCTTGATCTTTGATTCATGTTCTGAACTACATAAATGTAAAATGTCTTAACCATTTCTGTCCTCTAATAGACTATTACACTAATATTACTCTCTCAATTCTCCCTCAATTTCGGAAGAAAGGAAGAATCACTAGTAATTAAGTTTCAAGCTAATTGATAATTTTAAATTCCACTTCCTCTCACCTTTTGAAAATAATAAACGACGTTTATATCGCAATAATTGATTATAAGATCTTAAAAATTGTGACACTTAGGGACAGAGATTCTATCATTCGAATACTTGAATGATACTTAAAGCTGTTTGAAAGTGCAAAGATTCAAAAATACATAAAGTTGATGACAACGAAGAAGATCTATCTCCAAGTTTTAATTCAAATGAGGAAATTACTATCGCTCGTATATTTCCGCGTTTATCCACAATACCTTTATTTCTTACTTACTTATATGAGGCATCGTCAAATTAGACTCGGTGAGTGAGTTGTGAGTGACTATTATAACCTCCCCGGATCAACTGTTCACAATATTAATGATTAAGAACAATCAAATACGGGGGAACGACCTCCTTACTTTCTCTTGCCGCTAATCAAACGAATATATCTGCTCTTTTGTTTTACACCTGGCGAGTAAGTTAGAATTTCGTTGTGTGTGCAATCTTTTTGACTTTTTGCACGCTCCACAACATGGGATTTCCTAACGCAAGTACGCGCAACACCCTCCCTAGAAATTATGCGTATTGTGGATAGCTGGCATAATAATATTACTCCCATAAGATGCGAGAGTTAATTGTGTTACAACTATTTTGGTAAGCAAATGGTTTCTTGTGTCATCTACTCCTTGGATAATGTGAAGTTCTATTTTTTTATGAATACGCTCGATCTATGTATGGTCTCTTTTCTCCCATCGAAAACTTCTCTGATAATAAAAGAGCGTCTTCCTATCGATTCCAACTCAGTAGGGTAGATAACAAATGTGTTGCTGAGGCCTTGTGTATTAGACCAAAATTTCCCATCATTTAATGGCCTTATGGTATATATAACTAAAGTTTGTAATATGAACTTGATCCCTTGATGTCGCAACTCAGTTGTGTGGATTTATGAGTGAGAAGGACAAAAATTCAAATTGATCGCTTCACGTACGTTAATTTTCACAAATCTTTTAAACTCACTCGTAGAACTACATTCATGATCTTGGTGTATATGTAAGTTCTAAACGACATGATATATTGTGCTGATATACTGCAAAAGATCTCATGTCGTTAATATTTTTTAGATCTATCCCCGTATACCTGTGTGATTTAGCGTGTATTTGCAATTACATTTGCTCCTGTTTCAGATTGCTTTTTGTAGAATCGTTTCCGATAATCTGCCGTCGTAAATTTAGTAGTTTCTCAGGTGTGGTCCAAGCACCTACTTTTTGTGAACTACTGGACTGACACAACCACTTATTCTGATTATTGCTCCTTCTAGGTTTACTTTGGTATCTGTCTGTTGGTGAGATAGGAAGGGAGGTCGGTCACTTTATCCTGTGGCTCTCTTTTAACTGCTCAACAGACACTCTTTGATGAAATTGGATATCCGCTACCTCTTCTAGCTATGACCGTGCTTCTCTCGAATCCATTTCATTTTCATATTTATATGACATAGTCTACGCACTACCTCTTTGACGCGTCTCAATTTTTGTGCGAACTTCCATACTCCTAGCGACAAGCCAATGTTGAAGACCTAAATTTAGTCAAAAGCTCTTAGGCACTCCTTGACCTTAGCAACTACAGGGTCGTATCATGCTTGCGACTACCCTACATTCCTTAACTAGCACGATATGATGCACAAAAGATTGATACAGAGCAAAATGATTTCTCTTTCGTTTTAGTGGAGTTTACTTCACTCATTGACAAGCCATTTTCTGCACGCGATTAGTGTTTCTCAAAGCTTATACGGAGAATATAGGTACATGCTAGATTTTGAGATTCCTATCGCACAGTAGTAAGGCAGTTACTTTGTTATCTAGCTTGTTTGCATCTCAAGATGTGAGGACGCATCTGTAGTTAATGATGAGTAGAAAAATATTATACATTAAGTTTCGCGATTCATTGAAGTTATGGATAGAACCTGTATTCTGGAACACCGCCTAAACCACCTTTGACCAAGCTCTTTAAGGTGTTCAAATTATGGGACTAACATAGTCTTTTCCCACACAAAAGTCGTCATTTCGTCCATGACCTAAGGGCAGTTGTTTTCCTAGTACCAGCCTTTGGGAAGAGAGCTGCTAGACGTTGGTCACTAATGCTGGCCATGATATCGATCGTCTAGGCCAGTACCATCTAATAATTTTCTGCATGATGTCATGACGCTTGAATTCAGAAGGGAAAATGTTACTACTCGTGTCTTCTGATGAGGATACATTCTAAGTGTACTGACATCGTGTAATTAGATGCAAGGAAAAAATACGATGAATCTTTATTTTTAACTCGTACGCGTTTCCACGTAGATCGCTTTACCGGTAAGGGGGTAGACTCCATTTTAGTCAGCATATCACACTCCAAGCTTCTGTCCACCAGGAGTTTTTTCGAGGTTGGCATGCGAATCTCAACCCAGAAACATCTCATAAGTTCTGATAGTTGCTAACAACCAATGCTATATGATGATAAACCCACCACTCACTTAAGGATGGGGACCCAGAAACCTCTTAAACTTTCGAGAAGTTTGTCTTATGAGATACACATTTAGTATCCACTAGTGAGTAAACGTGTTCTATTAGCATTGCTTCTGAAATGTGCCTTGTAGTCAAGATGAGAAAGTTATTGCTTTCTTCAGATAGAGTTCCAGGATTATTGTGTCAAAGGTAAACCTTGAAAGGGAAGAGGTCATGTGAGGTGCAAATCGAGTTCGACAATCGAAAAAGTTGATACCTTTTTGTTACATCTTTCCACAGAGAATCGCACTCCTCCTTTTCTTCTTAGATATGTAAGCGATATGCCATTAAAGTTTCCTCGCCTTTTTCTTTCCCAATTGTGATGACATTCTCCTTGCTATGGTACCTAAGTATGCTGTCACAATTAGTGTTGCCGGTTTCCTTTCTGAATGGATTGTCCTACATCCATTAAAGAAGCTTCGTTACTTACTTCCTTTCAATGATGCTCGAACATCCCTGTCTCATGGCTTCTATTGAACTTCGATCATCATCCTTCGGTACTCTATAAGAATCCGATAATGATGACATCCCTGCATGGAGTTTCTATTGAAGGGTTCTTTGGGCATGGCCCATATAAGAGATGAGGACTTTTAGGATTTAACTATGACAACAGGAAAATGAACCTCTCAACTTAATCCCTTGATCTCGTTCTCTCGTGTCAAATAGGGAAACATATCGTGTTAAAATCCGTGTTGTATGTTTTACATCAATACATGCTTTCCCTTGTCGTATAGGTAGTTGGCTATATTTTTTATCTTTTGATTCTGGGTGGAAGTCTAGGTATACGTGAGTCGCCTACTTGGGAGTTGACGATCACTTCTTCGAGTGGCTCTGAGTTTCTACTTTTTGATACGTGAGCACATTTCGAATCAAGCTTTTTGAAAAAATGATCAAAATTTAGTCAGGCTTGCGTTGGCCTTTGCCTCCTTGACGCCCAAATGCGTTCTTTCCACGTTGCATTCTCTTTCTGTTAAGAGCTTGGAGCTGAACCCTTTTATTATCTTGACTTCTGTAAGCTGAGATTCTCGTTAGAAACCTCGATCATGCAAGAATATTCGCGTTTCCCCCATTATGCTCTAAAAACATCTCATTTTAACCTAAGTTAACCCTCGCTACGACTCGATTTCTTCCTTCTTAACAAATATAGTGCGTGTGTGAACATTAACGCGACAGTCCAATGACTCTTTGGTGGTGATTGTTAGTATTTGGCTAGTTCCCCAGCGTCTGTAAAGTTACGCGAGAGTTTCGACACGTGGTACAGAGAAGAGAGTGTATGGACAGAGTCGAAAGGTCCGCGTGGGACGCCAATACCCAGCTCGACCCCAATGATGGGATTAGACTTACCACTTCCTCTAGCGGGATGGGCGGGAACCAGTATTTCCTTACCATCCATTTTGTTATATATAAATTGCCTCTCTGTATGGCCATTTCTGATCTCCTGTTCTACCAACAAGATTTTTAGCCGGACCCGAGCCTAATGACGGATCGTTGTAGCGAGTAGGTCGGATTCCGCAACTAGTCAATGTATTTCCTTGCGTGCCCATTATGAGGAGGTATAAGAGTGGAGTGCGAGGGTCGAAGTGGGGCTTCAGGCGTCTCGCCTACAAAAACATCACTACTACCCACAGGACGCGGTCTCGACCTCCATGACGCATGACATCTCCGAGTGATATCTTGGCTCTTCTCGAAATCCCTTCTCTCGACTCCTTAGCTCGTTAGCCACAAAGGAGGAGAATTTTAAACTTATTACGGATAGCGTATCAATTATAATTTCTCACAACACCCCACTCCGATGCCTACCACGTTAAAAGTCTTTTATGTACGTGGAAGGGAATAGAGGAATGTAATAAAATGCATATTTGAATGTAGACGACATGGGTATGATCATTAAGAAACTTCTATGACCTTGTGCTTATGTAATGATTATAAACATATTCTACATTCTCATTAAGTATGTAGTATGGAGAATATCAGAATGTTTGTTGTAAAAAATGCAGAATGGTCTCTTGATCGTGGGGTTAGTATAGATTTGCCTTGGTTCAATTAGCGAGGACGATTAGTTTTCAGTGACACGTTGCAACCCTATTTCGTATCGATCGGCGTTGATCATCTGTTCTAGGCTTGTTTTAAGTGAGTTTGTTTTGACCATGTAACGCAACAACGTGTACGTTGTGACATCTCGATTGTTGTTTCTGATATGTATGTAATTGGTACATGTTATGAGCTAACGTGTACAGATTCTTTGTGCACACTATGGTCGAGATTCTGACACATGTGCGCTGTGCTAACACTTTAGTATATCGACACGTCGGAGAAATGCATCAGTGTTAATTGTATCCGTTAGAACTCTCATGCCCCATTAGGGTGCGTGAAATACTATTTTAAATCAAAATGATAACCACCCACCCCTTCGAAACGAGTGGTTAAATATTTTGTCTCGGCAATTTATAGGATCTTTACAAGAAATTCCACAATCAATTAAATATGTGATTATTTATTAATATATTTATTATCCTTTAGTGAACTTATTCACTTGATTAAAGTAGGTATATCCCATTTATATGAATTATATCTCCATTTTACTATATTGAATTAATTCATCTCTGTGGTATGTTATGTGAGTTTATTCATTATTGTGCGTCCTTATAATTATAATTAATTATTTCATTTAGGATCTACCTTATTATTGACGTGTATATTATGATTATTATTATTATTATTATTTTATCTATAGTGTCGGTGATCTTTAGGATATCATCTAATACATTAAGGAATAGCACTCATGAGCGGGTCTATTTTGTTTGTGGTTATAATGGGTCTAGGCAGTAACGCATTCGCGACCCTATGACTCACTTTAATCCATTAATAATTGTGACGCATTCTCCTCTAATTTGTTTGCAGATAAATGATAATTTGATAGAGGGTATAAACATTTAAACCTAAACCTAAATGAATTGACTAATATAACCCTTTTTAAAGAGTTTTAGATTAGTTAACTAAACATCATACAATATCATATAATTTCACTGAGTATAATTAATCAACAACATACCATAAACATCATCTACAATTAAAAACCATCAATCACACTTAACGCGCAAATCCTACACGACATGACCATGCAATGTTTTCGCCATCCTTACAACACGAGCGAACCCATTCCCCCTTTAACAGTCACAGGCCTCACATGTCACTCTCATTCTAAACCTAGTTCGCCGCTCGCCCCACCCTTCATGGCCCATACCGCGATCGTTTTACCTGTCCCCCGTACATTTTGTTTCTCTTTCACACAATAGGCACCCACCAGCCTTTACCATGTAGAAAAATTAAAAACGATGCGGTCGATCTAACCACAAACGTGCACACTCTTAGTTACGCGAACACACCTTCATTCCTCACAGTCTTAATATACACTTCTCCCATATACTCCCTTTTTTGTTTGGCAGACTTGATACAATCCGCTAGAGGATAAGCGCGAAGCCAATTAGAGCAATCGTTATGATATTGGGTGTCGAGATTTTTTTTTAAGAATGGAATCACTTCCACTTTAGTATGTCTTCTTAATACATATATGGATATCTAAAATGCATTATATATAATAATTTATCTACTCCAAAAAAGTTAGATTGAAATGTGCAAAGTTCGTTTGTGTTCTTCGGATTACATATTATGCTATGAAGAGTGCGGATCTTATCTATATCAATATACAGATAAATAAGTGTGAGGCAATAAATTGCGCAATTAAAATAGAATTGCACATGGTCGAATGTGAAAAGCGTTCAAATGTCTGCAACATTCATCTATGAATCCACTTTAATGCACATCCTTAGCGCGTCCATCTTAAAATTCAAGTGAGGAACTGCCGAAAGATTGCTTTCCACCTGATCCTAATTTTAAGGTTTCTTCTCAGTATTGAGAGATACCCAAAACTCCATTCTATCGGATATATTAGTAGATATACTGTAATATATTATAATAAATTGGAATGTTATTAAGGAAGCAAATAATATAGTATGTACTATATATATATAATATACGTATTTATATACTATACTATATAGTAGTCATTTTAAAATTTGAATGAAAGCTACGAACTCAGCCTTAGCCAATATATAAACCTACAAATATGTATATACTATTATTCAAATTTGGGATGACATTGAATGGTTTAAAGGGGTACGCGTACAGTTATGTAAACTGCTCATTGTTCCAAAAATTATCATCCAAGTTATCGATGAAAGTCTTGTGTACCCCGGTAATTTATTTGTATTGATATGCTTACCCCTTATTTAGAAAAAGTGGTAAAAGCGATACTACCATTTATTTTGGTTTTCACTGACTTTTCAAAGAGTATGATTATAAACCTGATGTGTGTTGGTATTATCATAGGATCTTGGATTTGCTTCTTTACCTATATCAATAATATATTATATATACTATTATCACTTTAATAAAGCATAAAAAGTGGTGTTAGAATGATGTTTTATTATCACTGATTTACTGATAATTCTATCTACATGTATCACTATTTGCGTTTTTATTATTATTTGATTTGACAGTGTATTATAATTATTATATATATTATTTATAGATTTCATATGTCCGAAAATTTTATTGTTGTTGTTGTTTTGTGGTTGTTGTTGTTGTTTTTGTGTTTTGTGTTGTTGTTGTTTTTTGTTGTTTTATCATTATTATTATTATATTATATTTTGATTATTAATTATATTATTTTATTATTATATTATTTATTATTATTATTATTATTATTATTATATTATATTATTATTATTATTATTATTATTTATTTATTATTATATTTATATTATTATTATTATTATTATTTTATTATTATTACGGAGATTATATCATATATCTATAATTAGTTTATAATAAAATAACACTTAGTTTGATTTTAGTCGGTTATTTATATACATTTATATACTACAAACTTTTTCAAGTTAACTTTATCAAAACATATCAATACAATATAATATTACATAATATAATTCTATATATAATATAAATATTCAGTTTGAGATTTTTTCCTTCAATTTCTTACAGTTTCATATTTTAAACAATTTCTTACATACAATTAATTTCAATTATCCCTCGTTATTAGTCACAATTTCATATAATATTCAACTACACTATCTATATGGTTTATAGACAGTGTATACAATAACACACACATATCTACATATACACAATGACACACTAAACATCATATAGACCCAAAAGTTACTGTAAAGTGCGCTAATGCGGAATGTGTACAACATATATATACACACATAATAATATACACATACACATAATATACATATATATATCGAATTTTGTTGTGTGTCATTCGAAATATCATTTCTTTGAATACTAACCGTTGAGTAATTTTGATAATATATTCCACTTCTTTGGGTTATTGCAAAGATTGTTATCACTTCTGCCATGGTTTGTTTCTTTTGTAGGAGTCTTTTCCTTGGTTTTTTGCTTTGTCACTTTTCTTATACTTGTAGCGTACAATGCTTAATAAGAATATTTGAACTGATGATTAGCAGATTTAGTAAGGCAATTTCTAATTGCATAGAGTATTACCTTACAGATAGTTCCATGTTATGGTTATTAAGCTTCAACTTGTTGGTTTGCTTTTAGTGCTTTTGGATGAGCCTAAGCGCATTATAACGTTTGCTCTAACTTCTTGAGCCTTATTTGTTGCCTAATTTTATTTTCAGGTTGAGGCTTTGCTACTGAGAAAGATAGACGTCCATCAAGAGAGGCCACTCCAACGAAATACTTATTAAGAAATTTTGGCACATCAGCCACTGGCTACTGTAAGGCTATAGATAGTTATGGTCCGTTCAAACGTTCCTGATAGTTCAGGCAGAGGAGTTGCAAAGCGCGTTTCTCCAGTACTTTCCGCTCTACCATTAGCAGCATGCTTTGCACGCACCCTGTTAGGACAAGATACACTAAAGCTTTTCGCAGTAATTCGTTTTTTGACTCCTCACCGGAAATAGATGCGTACTTGGGATTTCTGGCTTGAATAATAAACACAGCGCGTCCCTGCTGCGCACGGCACGCGCCTTCCCCGTTGCGGTCAGCTCTCTATCCTAATTCCGCGGTCGTGCAAAGCCTTCCTCCTTTCCAGGATCAATTTTAGGCGTGAATAATTAACCCGTCGCGCACTTTTGGCCCAACCACCACACCGCCTCCTGGCTCGCCCCATTCATCTGTTATAGGGACGCGCAGTGCCCACGCTACGCACCAAAGCACCCGTCTAGTTCCTCGTCCAGACCAGACCATTGCTAGTAGGCATGTGATTTGATCTGTACAATATCATACGTCAGTGTATTTGTTGTATTAACACCATTTGGACATTTGGAATTATTTTCCCGAACAACAGCAGCTCCTAATTGCTTACGGGACTACAAATTCGGAAGGATAAACCCAAAACAAATCATATATATATATATATATATATATAATATATATATAACGATTTATGCTTAATATCAAAGAGTGACTATAATATAGATCATCGTAAATTATATACTGGATTAGCTTATAATTCCAAAGATTAGTGATCCTAAATATTAACTGATAAATGACATATCATAGATATGGTGTCCAGATCTGTAGGAATTGACTTGACGGTTTTCCTTTTTCGCCAGAGCGCGGTGCTAAAATCCGCAGCCGCGTCGATTTATATTTCTGCATGAACGAGCAACGCGTGACAGTAATCCACACGTTGATAATAGTTAATTGCCATTTGGAGCATGCCTTCCTGTGCCAAGTTTAGGATGATTCAGTACTTTCTATAGTCGCACTATTTGAATCTTGACATGGAGGAGTTTATGGAGCACTTGATGTATAGTAACGCGGCAAATTTGGTAAAGTAGTTGAAGCTTGTCTACAATAGTCTTGGCTTTGTAAATGATATCAATATAGGAGACATGGGAGGGTAACACTCAAAAAAAACCGAGCTTTCAGGACTGAAAGCTATTTAGTACAATGGATAACATAAACAACATCTAGCAAACATAGGTTGAATAGCGACACCTAATATAGAGTAGTAAACATTTCATGTTCTAAATTCTATGTGTTTACCTCTTCCCCTATCATTTGTATTCACTTACACAATCCTCAACTCTTAAGGAGTAGGTTTTGAAGCTTTTGATTTGCCCTAGTTTTTCTTCAATTC
>SNQN01000861.1:107286-118290 GCA_008642245.1 Bassia scoparia | reverse complement strand
GTTATTAACCCTGTTGTGTTTCTTAACACCCTGCTTTGGTGTCTGGTAACTGGCTCTCCTTGAGGGACTACGGATGGCCGTAGTAATTGATTGAAAGAGAAAACTACAGGTGCCTGTAGTAGAGGAATGCAGAAAAGTAGGATTCTGCTTGGGAGAGCTCACATGTGAAGGGTTTTTGGGTAACATGGGGGTATCTTCGACTTGGGTCTTAACGTCACTAGGTTCTGGTAAGGGGGGATTTAAAGTGCCTCCTATAGCCTGGTCAGTCGAGGAAAGGGTAACACTTCTGTTTGACAACTTGTGGTAGTTGAGCTCATCTTGTTGCAATGGCGGGGGGTGGGACGAGGATTGAGTGTGTTTTTTATCTAACTCCTTCGGCGCGCCGATAACCTTGATACTCATAATTATCCCCGACTTGGGGTTGAAATGTTGGACCATCCTTCCTTTAGCAAGTAGTTGGTACTCTCTYTTCGAGATAACTAGAGTATTCCCTGATTTTTTCTTGTTGCGAAAATGGAAACTAAGCTTCTCCTCGTCCATGCTAGTATCGCTTACTATTCCTCTAAACCCGTTGTCATCTACTTCTTCACTCATTCTTTCATCCTTAGTCACCGTGTTCCCCGTCTTATGAACATCTTCCATATTGAACCTCTTGCCATCCTCCTCTGGCTCCATGCCGGAGTCATGACCAAATTCTTTCGCGGCTAGATGTTCAGTTCCTTCACAAATCTTGATAGCATTTAGCCCCCTATTAGAACAATTGATTTTCTTACTCTTGGTAGGCTTGGTATCTAATACCTTTCCCCTATTGTCGTTCGGAGACCCCTCCGAATCGCGCTCAATATGCTTAGCCTTTCTCTTTCCTTGAAACTTGTCTGAAGGTGTACGAATCAAAACATCCACTTCCCTCAATTTCATAAAAACCTCCTTGTTAGTGGGTTCCACTTCATGAGCTAGTCTTAAATCCCAACTTGCTAGCTCAAAATCCCCTAAACCCATTGCTGCGTTCGCTCTTCTAAACAAAGCTTTAATGTTGTTAGGATTGTATTTAAGGAYAATGGAACAAAGATGACCCACTTGTCTGTACTCCTTCTTTTTCAGTAAACTCGCCGCCATATTCAAAACAACACTAGTAGCTAAATGCAAAAAGGAGACTCTAACACCTTCATCTTCAAGAACCAGACAAGAGAGGAACACGCACGACAAACTATATTTCTCCAAGGCCTCCTCCAAATCTCCTCCCTTAAAAGAAGAGTTTCCCTCGTCCTTAAAGTTGTTGCCAAAGTCTAAAACGGCTCTAGGGTTCTCTAAACTAGAAATAAAATTAAAAAGACTCGCATCATCCTTCTCCAAGTTACTACCGTCGAAGAGGAGGACCTTGAGTTCCTCTTGAAAATTCAGACACTCGTTCAAAGACTCCATAAAACAAGCAAAAGGCCAAACTATAACACTACTTAAGAGGAAAAAACACAACAAGCCAACATACAAAGAGGGGGGGGGTAACAGAAAGAGGTTAAGGTACAAAGGCAGACAAGCTGCCTGCACACTTCGGTCCCAAACAGCAGATCACACCGGGGGGGGAGACACTGACAATGTCCACCCAAAAAGTGAGACTCTGACAAGGCCGAACAACCACAACCAACGGCCGACGAGACCTAAAAAACAAATAAAAATAAAAAAGGAAACCAGAAACTAAAATAAACCACTACCGGAGGATCGACCTGCCCGCGGTCAGGAGGGCGACGGCAAGGGCTGTTGGAAGGTCAAGGCTAGGCGGAGAGAGAACCGCCGCTGACGGAGGAGGAGCACCACCAGAAACCTCCAAGAAACCCCAAAGACGAACTCCAAACAGCCGTTCAAGGGCGCGTCGCCGGTCGGAACGGGGCCAAACTCCGGTCAAGCGTAGATCGGGGACTCGCCGGTGACTAGGAGAGGCGGTGACGCACACCCCTCACCGGCGAGCCCAGACCACGCGCATAGCAGGAGAAGATGGTTTGTGATTTTTAGAGAGAGAGGGGGTAGAGAGAGAAAGTATGCTCATTGCTGTCAAGGGACACAAGCACTACGCCAAAGTCTTGTTTTATAAATGAGGTTCTATATATATAATATACAAATATAATTGTTAGTTCGTTGTCTTATTAATATACATAGTGGAAGTTGTATTCATGAATGATGGTATTTAAGTGATATGAATGTTCTATACCAATGGTACAGCTTATTGGTACTATTGGAACAGTAGTAGTGTACAAAAAAGTACCTCACTATAATAGAGTGAGAATGTGAGATATATAATTCACGGGGAACTCTTAATCCTACATAGTGTAGGGATAAGGGTGGTCACTCCCACCCTTAGGATTTACATTTATACCCCTTTAGTTTTACTAAATTGCACACTTTACCCTTTGTCCTAATAAACAAGTAAACTTAGTTTATTTTTATATTGTGTATTTTCCACGTGTTTAATTTAATATTTTAGTGATCCTGTTTGTCTTGGTATCAGAGCCCGGTTATTGCATTAACCATAATTAAATATTTTAATTACCTAAATAATAGTAATTAGTAACTTAAACCTGGATAAAATTAATAAAGCACCAATAGGTTGCAGTCAACCAGAAGTCCCTCATTTACATCATTTACCAAAAGACAGTAATCACTTTGGTGCAGTACTTAATTATATAGTAGACATTTTAACTGAAATTAAAATAGACATAAAGGGTATTGAAACACGTCTTATTACAATTGACCACACGAGTCAAGCTATTAGAGACGAAATTAAAAAGGAGACACAAGACCTCAAAAAGGAAGTAGAAGATTTTAAACTCGTTGTTACTAACGAGATTAGACATCTACAAGCTCGACCAAATAATAACGAAGATAAAAGGCTTGTCCCTTTTAAATACAGTTATCCTTTTCAAAATAGTAATAGAAATAAGACTTTTACAGTAGATTTTCCTACTACTTCAGCACGAAGAAATGTGTCACGAACTCACTAATATGAGTATTGAAGAATTACAAGAAAAATTCGATAAAGAAGATAATCCAGAAAAGCTCAACAAAATAATGGCCATAATCGCTGAAAAATGGGTTATCTCAAACAATGCGGAACAGGAAGTAAATTATGCGTCAATAGAAGAAGATCTGTACGAACAAATGGGAATAATAAAGTTGGAAGATATTGACTTCATGTCTAATGAAGAAGTAGAAAGAAAATTAGATAAGAAAACCCAAAAGGCGATAATTGAGTACAATATAATGAAGTCGAAAATGAGTTAGATCATTATGAAAGAATAGAAAACAATTATATGAATAATGCAATCCAACGTCCAAGATATCGAGGTGAGTCAAGTTGTCCTAGACCAAGGTACGTGTCAGGAAGAACTCCTCGATTTGATATTAAAATAATGCCTAATGAGACTATTAAAAAGGAAGAAGTCACTCTTGAACCTATAAGTCAAACTGGTCATAAGTTAAATTTTGATGGAAAAAGAAATAGAATTGAAATCTTAGAACAATGGAAAAAGAGTATGAGCAGTGTGTTAAATTTAAATACAGATTGGACCTCAGAAAACTTCTTAAATTATATCGAACATAGTTTTGATGGATGTATAGCCGATTGGTATGAAGCTATATCTGAAGAAACTAAAGAGAGGTTAAAACAAATGGAATTACCAACCGCTATGTTCACTCAATTATGTCAATTCATCGAAATAGAATTCATTGGTCATAGACCAAATGATAATGAAAAAATAGCAGAATATCAGAGAAAACTAAGTAATTTAACCATTTGTAATTTAAAGTTCGTTGAAGCCTATATTAAGGAATTCGAGACGTATTATTACAAAATTGGTGAAAATCAAACCAACTTAGGTATGTTCTTTGATAAATTGCCAAGTCCCATTAATGAAGAACTAAGTGAGAAATATCCAGAATGGAGATATAATAATGGAACTAATGACACCTTAGGAAAAAGAATAAGTTTCCTAAGAAATTGGATTGAAAAGAAATGTCGAGAAGTTGCAGGAACTCATCAAGTTAAGAAACAATTTTTAACTTGTTGGGATATGCCAAGCCAATGTGGTTGTAATAAGAGTTATCCTACGAAAAGATGGTTGTAATAAGAGTTATCCTACGAAAAGAAAATTTTATAAAAAAAGGAAATTCGATAAAAATAGAGGTGAACAATATAAGAAAAAATATTACAAGCGAAATTATAAAAGACCTACTAGATTCTTTAGAAAGGCCTCATATTGTCCTGAAAAGAAAAGAAATTGTAAATGTTGGTCATGCGGAGAAATAGGTCACTACGCTAATGAATGCAAAAAAGGAAACCTCAAATTAATGCAAACCCTAGGAAGTTGGGATTACGTAGAAATTACGGAAGATGAAGCCCTAGAACTAGCATTAACAAATAATAAAGGAATAATTGAAATCAGTGAAGAAGATAACGAGGATAATGAAGAAGAAGTCGTGTATGAGGAGGAAAGTGATGAACATGAAGAAATAATTAACATGGTCGGAGAACAATGTGCAAACTCAGATAGTGACGATGAAGAAAGGGGATTAATATCAATTGGTCAGCTAAATAAGGCTGAATATGCCATTAACGACGAAGATCTGGAAATGAACAACATAGGATTTGATTTCCCTAAAATAACCAAAGATAAAATATTTAAAACTTCACTGTTCAAATTAAGAGCAAAATATGTTTGCGAAGAAATGGAAGGAAGTATTGTTATCGAAGACTGTGAAGAAAAAGCCGCTTTAATTAATATTATTAATTGGGAAAATATCAAGAAGCACATAACTGATAAAAGGAGCGAAAAAGGAAAAGAAAAAAGAATTTATAACTATATCTGTATAGGAGCTGTTCAAGTTTACATAACTCCATTACAAGATTTCGGTAAAGATATTAAATGTTTAAGCTTTGTTTGTGATACTAGGCACAAAAGTTTTAAACAACAGATAATCAGTGGAGTAACTTGCAGTCTTAGCCAAGGAACGATAAGTTATATTTGTGAACCACGTTATTACGTAAGCTTGGAAGACAGATACATCAAAAAATTCTTGGGTATAAAATTATTAACCGAAGGAATAGAAATGCATGCAGGAACAAGGCCTATCCAACTTCGATGGAAGGTTATATATAAATTAACCAATACGGTAGAATCACAACAAGGTAAAAGGTTAATTGAAGCAGAAATGTATGAAGGGGGAATTAAAAGAAATATCAGACCAATAAAGGTTGACCCTAACAAAATAAGACTAAAGGAAGAATGGCTTGAAACGTTAATGAACCTTACAGTAGCCAATAAGGACGTAAAATTAGTAATTGACGAAGGAGGATTATTACACCATGAAATGAATCCTATTCCCAAGTTCCAGCGGAGTCTAAGCATGAGAACAAACAGTTTGAATAGGCAAAATTCTATAGAAATAGAAAGAAAAAGCAAAAATCTTAAAGAGCAGGAGGAAGATTTTCGAAAATTAATAGAAAGACTAAAAGAACATAAAATATATATGCCAGCAGATGCTAGACGTAGCATCGATAAACTTACAACCTATATAGATCTAGAGGAACCTCTATTATCAAAAAAGGAAAGAAAATTAGAACAAAGAGAATTAGGGGAACCTTCAAGACATAGCATTGATGTTGCTTCAACTTCTTCTATAAATTTAGGAGAAAGCCGTGAAAAAAGGAAAGTGGTAGGCTATATGACAAAAACAATTAGCGAACCAGTCTATGAAGAAGAAAACTTAAGAATAGAAAAATGCCTTGAAATCACAGGTACTAATGTGAATAGCATTTACATTCCAATTAAGATATGTTTAGAGGATTATAATAAATATGAATTATATGCATATCTTGATAGTGGATGTTCAGTGTGTTTTGGAAAAAGAACATTATTTCCTGAATATCTATGGAAGAAAGCCGAGAAACCTATGAAGGTAAGAATTGCTGACAATAGTGTAATGTTTCATAGCGATATAATTGAAAATTTACCAATAGAAATCGGAAACATAACATGTACAATTCCTGTATTATGGGCAACTGATCAACCTTCTCATGATATGATTATTGGAAATAATTTTCAAAGATTATATTCTCCATGCACACAGACTGTTAATCAAATAATATTTACTATTAATGGTCATGCAGTCCCAATAGATAAAATGCCAAGAGCATTTACTCATCAAAATATGGAATTTAAGCGCAGCCAGCGTGGTGAAAGGGTAACTCCTACACAACGAGAAGTAGCGCTAAGAATTTCTGAAGATGAAGAGGTGACTCAAAATGAAATAATTAAACAACAAGAAAAATTATGCAAGGAATTATATTCGACAAACCCTTTAGAATATTGGGAAAGAGATAAAGCGTATGCTAAAATAGAATTAACAGATCCCAATAAGATAATTAGGGTAAGGCAGATGGTTTATACCTATCAGGATATCCAAGAATTTGATGAACAGATAAAAGAATTATTAAAAAAGAAATTAATTAGGAACAGCAAAAGTCCTCATAACAGTCCAGCATTCATGGTGAGAAACCATGCAGAAGAAAAGAGAGGTAAAGCTCGAATGGTCATTAATTACAAAAGGCTTAATGATAATACTGTTTTTGATGGATATTATATTCCTAATAAAACTGTGTTGTTTAATAATATTCAGGGCGCAACTTGGTTTTCAAAAATGGATTGTAAGAGTGGGTATTGGCAAGTAAAAATGGAAGAGAAGAGTATTCCACTAACTGCATTTAGTGCCCCTCAAGGGCATTATGAATGGTTAGTCATGCCATTTGGTCTAAAAAATGCACCTCAAATATTTCAAAGAAGGATGGATAATATTTTCAAGGAACTAAAACATTGTTGTCTAGTCTACATTGATGATATATTAATATTTTCCAAAAGCCTAGAGCAGCATAAAAATGATTTGAAAGCAGTTACACAAAAATGTCTCAAACATGGAATAATTTTGGGAAAAGATAAGTGTGTCTTTGCTAAACAAGAAATTGAATTCTTGGGTTTAGAGATAAAGGCGGGACAAATCATTTTACAAAAACACATCCTTGAAAAAATAGATAAATTTCCTGATAAAATAGAAGACCGAAAACAACTAGAAAGATTTCTTGGTTGCTTAACGTATGCTTCTGATTTCATTAAAAATCTTGCTTTACTAAGAAAACCATTACAAGGAAAATTAAAGAAAGATGTTCTTTGGAGCTGGTCCAATGAAGAAACTAAGATTGTTCAAAATCTAAAAAGGTTATGTAAAAACCTTCCAGTATTAACATTACCCAATAATGATGATGAATTAATTCTAGAGACTGATGCTAGTAATGAATATTGGAGTGCTATATTAAAAATAAAAGAAGGAGAAAAACTATGCAGGTATAGCAGTGGAAGTTTCAACAAAGCCGAATGTAACTATCCTACAATGCAAAAAGAAATTTTAGCAGTCATAAGAGGAATTGAGAAATTCTTAATCTTCTTGGCTCCTAAACATTTCTTAGTAAGAACGGATTGCAAAGGAATATTAGGTTTTGTTAAAAAGAACCTATCTAATATGCAAGCGCAAGGGAGACTCCTGCGTTGGCAATTATGGCTTAACCAATTCTCTTTCAATGTTGAACATATACAGGGTTCAAAGAATTCGCTAGCAGACAGCCTAACCAGAGAGCTTGCTAATGGAATTAGCGACATCAAGCCTAAAGCCAAAGAATTCTATTGGCAAAAAGAACAAGAAAAATTCAGTCAAGAGTTCTACACCAATGGTGATAGAACATCAACAGTTTATTAAGGAAACAAATGAAGAAATGGTGAGGGTCTCTCCCACCACACAAGCTTTGATGCGGTTCCTAATAGCAGCATCAAAGTCTAGATCTAGGAACTTTCTAATAAGAGCTTGCCATCAGGTTATTAAGAGATTCTCCATAATAGAATTTTGCAATAACCTACATGGATTAATTCCTGATTTACAGGAAATAATATTAAAAAGAATAAAAGTTCATGACTTCACAGCTTGGTACTATGAAGTCGCATCAAGGAGCTATAAATTTTATGAAATATTCGATCTATGGGGTCAACATATGAAATTTCCAAGGTACTCTGGAGTAGCAACAATGGTGATAAATCCAAATCCAATAATGAATAATGGAAGAATGATAGCTGGATATGCAGAAGAGCAAATGAAGGCCTGGAATTACGGCATTATTCATGGGTTCTATTGCATCCCTTTTCCGAGATGCTATTTCTATGAAAATCATTGCACTAATTTCCAGAAGTATATATTTAATAGAGTTGAAAAATATCGACGACGAACTGGTTATCTCTCACTTGAAGTCCAATGTGCCAACATAGAAGTCACGACAGAGAAAATTAACCCTCCACATTATTTAATAATTTTGGGTACTGAGTGTAAAAACTTAGTTGATCCAATATGCAGAAGACAAAGACGAGTGGTTAATCCAGTTCAAGCAAGAGCAATTGGGTTCTTCTACATTGCTCAATACATTAATCAGGCTTTGGAGCTACAAAAAGGAGAAAATCCGCCATTAATATTCCGAGTAGGAAATACCACTGTTATAGCCCCACAGGAGATGCATGCTTATTATCAAGAAGGCATAGTCTATGGTGAATCAATTCATAACTACTTGGAAGATGTTGAAGCTGGAAAATTCTTGTCCATTGAAGGAAAAGACTATTTACTAGAAACTTTTCTCACATGGGATGAATCATACACTGCCAGATATTTTGAAGATATCTTTCAAGAACATGAGGTTGATGACAGCCACCTCCATGAAAATTGGGAATCCAATGTTGGAGATGAAGGAATGCATAATCTCATGATGGACTAGGACCCGGAAGCATGTGAAATTATGCTAAGCTTTGCATTATTGTACTTTTCCTTTTCAGCTTTGTAAGATGTAAGTGTGGTGTGTATTATTTGCTTTGTTAGTGGGTCAAAAGTGTAAAGCACCATTAGATGCCATTCAGAAAGAGCATCCAAGGTTGCTTAGATTTCTCTATAAATAGGAGTCATTGTAAAAGCATTAAGGGCAGACTTGAGGAAGATACTAGAGTAAGAAACTCAAGTCATCTAGAGCAAAATTGCCTTAAGAGAAAGATAGGATTTCCATCTCTCTAAAGAGCAAAGAACTCTAGAGCTTGTTCTGAGTGTTTGAGTGTTGTAATCTTTTCAAATTTAATAAAAGTCTTTCTTTCAGAAGGGAACGTTATCCTTTCGAACCTTATATTTTGAGCAATATAATTTCTTGTTTAACAATCCATCATCCACAAACAAAATATAGAAAGAGACTACGGTCTAAGGTAGGAAACGAATTAGATCTGTGCTGTGCCTGATCTAAGGAAGGCGGGTCGAGGTTAGCCACCTTTTGTAAAGCCGGAAGCTAGAAGAACGCCGGAAGTTCCATTGCCGACTAAGTTCAGGTATCGGTCAAAACTCCCTATCTGTAGTTATTGTTGCGAAGCATGGTGGGCTGATAAGCACAGAAAGTATATTATTCATGATATAAGTAGTAGAACAGTGATAATTAGTACCGTAAAAAGTCATTAAGTGTTAATCAAGTGTTTAATTATCTTCTTAATTATTATTAAGATTCCTAATTAATGTTATTAATATCCCTAATATTTACTTATTACCTTCTTGCACTGTTAATATCATTATGGTATTTTATTAAAGTAATCGTGTTTAGCTAAAACCGAAAACAAGCAAAAGGACTAAGTTGCAAATAAGAAACAAAAAGAGGACTAAAAAAGCAAGGGAATTATCCCAACACAACCCAACACTGTGAAGGGATAATCAGCCCTCGTGGTTAGAGATAGCTTGAAAACCTTGTAGTTTAAAAATATGACATGACACACAAAGTTACAAGGTTTGTAGCCCACTATTGTGAATGCTCTTGGAGTTATAAATTGTAGGGTTAGTCGAGTTGTGACGGGGAGAGTTTTATACTCCCTCCGTTTTTTTTAGATGTTCCATACCATTATGGAACGGTTTTTAAGAGTTGATTGAGTTGAATAAAATAGTTGAGTAAGTTGGGTAAAAAGTTGAATAAGTTAGGTAAAAGAGTAAATGTGTAAATGTGTAAATGAAATTTTATGAGAAATAGTAATTTTGGGTGAAAAGATTGGGTAAAGTAATGAAAGTTGACTTTAGAAAGGGGAAAGGGGTAAGTCATTAATGTTAGAGTAAATAAAGTAGGTAAAATGTGAAAAAGTTATTTTTAGATTGGTTTGGAACAACTATTAAAAAACATCTCAAAATAGAAACTGAAACAACTAAAAAAAAACGGAGGGAGTATTATAAAACCTCCGTATCGCAATAATTGCAACACTTGAATATTTTATTTCTCACAAATAATAAAAGGTGTTGCAATTATTGCGATATGGATGGAGTATTATATTTTTTTATTTATTTTATGTACGAACTAACTAAAATGATTTTAATCATTGATTTGCTACTGAGGGGTTTAAATTTTTTGAACTCCACCAATTTACTACTCCCTCCGTAACGATTTTTTTTTAACAATTTTCATTTTTGGGTGTAACAAAAAAATTTCAACAATTATACAATTTTCCTTATTTTGTAACTTTTTAATGGTAAAATTTTCTACCTACTTTTACTTATGTATCTAATCCAAAATTAGCTCCAATAACTTTTTTGTCTCTTTCTCTACTTTTCTTTCACTCCTTTTTTTTCAAAAGGACCACAACACTAAATTCAGTAAATTATACATTAATTATTCATTAGTGATACGTGTCGTTTACCGTATTAAATTAATTATTTATAAAACCTATCTTAGTCCTTCAAAAATATTAACAAGTAGTAAAAGGGCAAGAAAGGGTCGATCCCACAGGGAGATTGTTAACTTTCTAAACTCAAAATTCAATCTAATGTTAAGTACAAATATACAATATATACAATATTTACGCTATTTACATATTTACGAATATGGGGGTTTAAAGTTGTGATTATTTAATAGTAAAA
>SNQN01000861.1:91802-100305 GCA_008642245.1 Bassia scoparia | reverse complement strand
GCCGTCGCAGTGTGCACTCCACCACTCCTCCGATCCGCGAGCAGAGTCGAGTAAGTTTTAGTTTTTTTTTTGGTTAATTTTTCTTAGACATTGAATTTGTATAGTGTTTGTTGTATTTGTGTTAATTTGTTTTTTAACTATTATAGTGATTTAATATGTGCTTAATCATCTTTCTTTGGTTTAATTTATATAATATAATAATAATTTAATTAAATTGATATTACTGTTTTAATTATTATATGTGATTTTTATGTGTAATGTTTGACTCTAAAAATCTATTGCTTGCTATAATGTATAATGTTGAAAATAAAATAGGTTTTACAAAGACTTTTAAAAAAAAAATAGTACTACCAACCGGCAAAACCAGATCGGCTGGAACCTGCAGTCCGATCCCGGTTCCAAATCTAACACTACCGGTCCGGTTTCCAGTTCTGTAAAATTTCTAAATTCCGGGTTCCACCGGTTCAGGCCGGGTCCGGTCCGGTCCGGTTCTGGCCGGTGTACAGTTCAGTGTACATGATAATTTAATAATAAGAGCAGCTAAGGATTTTAAGTGGTGACTTACTTTATTTTCATTATTATTGTTGTTGTTGTTGTTTTGTTTGTTGTTGTTGTTTGTTGTGTTTTGTTGTTGTTGTGTTGTTGTTGTTGTGTTGTATGTTGTTGTTGTTGTTGTTGTTGTCGTTGTTTTGTTGTCGTTGTTGTTGTTGTCGTTGTTGTTGTTGTCGTTGTTGTTGTTGTCGTTGTTGGTTGTTGTCGTTGTGTTTGTCGTTGTTGTTTGTTGTGTTGTTGTTGTTGTCGTTGTTGTGTGTGGTTGCGTTTTTTGTTGTTGTCGTATGTTGTTGTTGTCGTTGTGTTGTTGTTCGTTGTTGTTGGTTGTCGTTGTGTTGTTGTCGTTGGTTGTTGTTTCGTTGTTTCGTTGTTGTTGTGTGTTGTTGTGTTGTGTTGTTGTTGTTTTGTTGTTGTTGTTGTTGTTGTTGTTGTGTTGTTCAACAACACCGTGCGTACTTAATTCCATTC
Source organism: Bassia scoparia (assembly GCA_008642245.1). Lineage (NCBI taxonomy): Eukaryota > Viridiplantae > Streptophyta > Magnoliopsida > Caryophyllales > Amaranthaceae > Bassia > Bassia scoparia. The sequence continues at coordinate 99,285 of SNQN01000861.1, read as the reverse complement.
ATTATGACATTTCCATGCCCATGACCTATTAGATCAATCTGATTTTCACTTTCAAAAAAATTTAACTGCTTGTTGCCCATTACCAGCTATCAAGATATAAAACTATTTTTGCTCAAATACTTTGTATTTTTCTAATGCTCACAGGAATCATCATTCAACAATAAAGTGCCAGAAACGATTTTGTTAAGAGCATTTTTATGCAACTATAGTTTAATAGCTGAGATTTATGGTTGAATAATAACGTTTGAAGAAAACAACCCTGTATGTATATATAAAGAAGTAATAAGCTAAAGTTTATAATTTTGTATGTTTTGAGAGAATTAAAATTATTTTTTATGAATTTCAAAAGATCGGATTTTATGAGTAATAATGAAATCCCCGATGAAATAAGATGCAAAGATCCCAAGATTCGATTCATTGGCATACGGGTTTGTCATTTTTTTGGAAAATTTGTCTTCAACTTCCAGATTTTGACAAAGTTTAAAATAACTACCCACTTTTTTGCACAAAAATAATGTGCAATTCTCTACCCAATTTCATTCTCTCAAAAAAAAAAAGGAATACTTCGACCTATTTTTTGTTCTTATCGATGATCAATACTCCCGACACTTGAGGTAGTTTTGAGGTATCATACTCTTATCGATGATAATAATATAGCATGTTAAACTTAAATTCAAAAAGTATTGTAGTTAACAAGGGTGCAATTATATTGAAATATTGATCATTTTTTTTTGGTAAATTATGGAATAAAATTGTACAACACAAAATAAATACAACCTAAAGCCAACGAAATTTTAGTGAGAAAACACCTACTAGTAGGCTCTGCCAACCCCTAAATTGGAACAAACTCACTGGTAGAAAGCACCAGAGCTAATACAATTGCAAAGCAGCAATCCAGGCTCTATCCTTTGTAGAAACATTATTTTTACAAAACAATGGTGCAACCTACTAATTACATTAAAACTTGAATGGGGCATTAAAACTCTAGTAACAGTAGGAAATAAGGACAACCCGTAAGCTCATCACTCACTTTCCAAATTGTGGTAAAACACAGCAGCAAGAGTAGTGATGAGAATTTGCTTCTGTAGAGTGGTGAAACCCCAACCTTTCATACAGAAATTTAAACATGAGCCATATTCTTGAAGGAGATCTTAAGCTTTGAGCCAACCAAAGATCCTTGTGTCCATAAGTGATACTAAGTCCAATACCAAACAAAAGGTGTTGCACTGTCTCAACCCCTGGTGACAATCACACAAAGTGTCAGGAGACTCCAAAGTGAAAGAGTCTAGCCTTGACTTTTAACTGTTATGAGCAATACCCACCTAGGAACTTATTGCTTGGTCATGGATTAATCTGTTCCAAACTGTTAGAACTTAGGCAATGCCAAATATCGGGGACTAGGCATCCATTCAGTGGTGGAGCACACTTTTCGGTATAGCCTTCCCGCCCAATATCTTGTAAACACTCTAGGCCACAATTCACCCCTATTCCAACTCGAATCTTATCTTTGCCTTATAGTATACACCTCCAGATCTAGCTACACAGCAGTAGCAATAGGACCACCAAGATTTCTTTGAGGTAGCTTATGGACCCACTTACCCAAGGTTAATCACTTGCTTTGCTTTTGTGATCGTGCGAATTTGCCAAAATTAATCCTCAGCTGTCTAGGGGCAAGATGTTCCATAAGCAATTTCTAACTCCAAGTCCACCAAAATTTTTGGCCTTGCAAATTAGTTGACCACCCACACAGCAGGTCTTGTTTACCAACAACTTTGCACTTCCCATAGTATCTCCTGCAAATAGATTGATTCTTTGAATACACATAGGAGGAGAATAAAACATCTGCATCCAGTAAGTGCAGATGCTCATGAGATACTGCATTCACCAACTGCAATCTTCCAGCAAAAGAAAGGTTGTCTAGATGCCAGCAATGATCCTAGCTAGCATTTTGTGAATAATTGTCATAATTCAGCGCTTTCAGTGCCTTGTTACAAATAGGCAAGCACCAAGGTACTTGAAAGGCCCACCTACACTAAAACCCAATTCCTTAGCAAGAGCATCAACATCTGCCAGATTCATTTAGATTGATAAAACCTCAAATTTCCCCTTATTAGCCTGAAGACCAGAGGACTTGCCTCAAAATGATGAAGGACCGTTGAAGCAAAGAATGGGAACTGGCCAAATGACCTCTGCAAAGGACCATAAGTCATCTGCAAAATATAAATGGTTTCAATTTAACCATCCCACATCTAGGTTGGAAACTTGAACTGCTTCTATTGATCTATGTAAGCAAAAGTCCGGGTCAAGAATCCATGTAGATCACAAACAGCAAAAGGGGACATGGGGTCACCTTGCTAAGCCCCTTCTAAGAAGCTTTAAAGAAACCAATGACAAGTCCCATTAATGAGCAGGTAACATTAGCACTTTGCACACACACCATAATTGATCCGACAAAGTGAGCAGGGAACTGAAGTGCTGAAGCAAACAAATCCAAGGAAACACCATTCAAAGTGTCATAACTTTTATGAAGGTCAATCTCATCAAACACCTGAAGCTTGTTCTTCCTGGCATAATGTCTAACCAATCTGACAAATGAGGAATTTTGTTTAAGACGTTCTACCTGATATGAAGGCTCCTTTGAGTTTTGAGAAACAAATCAGGGAGAACCAGCTTGAGCCTGCTACATTAGGAGTTTGGAGATAACTTTTGTAGATGACAGTGAACATGCATTAGGCCTGTAATCAATAACATAGGTAGGGCACTGACTCTTAGGAACCAAGGTTAATAAGGTGTCCCTACCAACTTTGAGCAGTTTGCCATTAGTGAAGGAAATTCCTACAGCTTGCAAATATTCTTCCCAACAATGTCCCAAGAAGCTTTTGAAAAAATGACTCCCAAACCCATCAGGCCCAGGTGGCCTATCCACGTGGATGGACCGAATAGCATTTTAATTATCATCAGTAAAGTCAGATTTAAAAGTTGTGTGGATCAACAGATAACATCTTGCCTTTGGGAGACAATTTTCTTCTGAGTCCATAGGGCAGCTTGGTTTTACTATCAGGCATGAAAGATGAGAAGTGAGTTAAAAAGCCTCACACACTTGATTGTGGTCAGTAATCCAGGTGCTCTCCATGCTATCTTGGATAGTATTATCCGATTTCTATTAAGCCCGACTTTAATAGACTGTTGAAAAATCTTAGTATTAGCATCACTCAACAACCAGTCATGCTGGCTTTTTTGCCTGAGAAAAGAAAACACAGTTTCTGGAGCCACCTTGAGTCTTGAACGAGCTTATACAAATTCTGAATAGCAGTAGGGTCAGAAAGGGAGGCATGAAGATTTTCCTTAGCTATCTTAAGAGTTCTGTTGTTGCCCTTTTCTCCACCAAGACAACATACCATAGCAAGCATCATTTAGCCCCTAAGGGATTTGTTAGAAACTTAGCTTCCGTCTCAATATCTGGGAAATTAATGTCCCTCTAATCCTAGATAGACCAAGCTGCTGCACAAATAGAGAGAAATTTCTCATTGATAGTCCACATATTGTAAAACCTTGAAGGGTCTAAGACCAAGAGCATCCCCATAACAACCTGAGAAGTCCAGGACTAATTGATCAGATAACCCCTCTGGGAGGTAGGTGACTGTCAGCAGTAACAAAGGAAGCAAAGCCAAAAGGATGGGCTAGAAACCCTATCAATCTTGGACATAATCCTTGATTCTTAAACGCATAGTCACTAGCGTCCGCAATGTTATCGCTACATCTGTTTTATCCATATCCAAGTGGAAAAATCTCTCCACATAGAGAAACACTATTAATGTCAGCCTACTATAGCCTGCATCAATGAGTAGAAATGTCGTACTAAACATACGGTTGACTAAAGTCTATTTCAGAACTGCTTTGCATCACCGTCCGTTCATCAGCATAGCTAGAATATTATTGAAAATCTCCAAACCCATTAAGCCGGGTTCATGGATTAGAAAGGCCATGATCTGATGTGCTCCCATAAACATGAAGCCGGCTTCACTATTGCCATTATGTGCATTAAACAAGGTCATAGAAAACTGACAGCTGTCTTTGGAATAGTGACCTCACAAGTGATCAATCTGTCTGAACAATCCTATTGAACCTAAAAACACTAGGTCCCACATTAAAATAATTCATGCCCCTAGTCCCATGCCAGGGAATATGGCTATGATACACCATCCAGGCACAAGTGTAGTACCAAAGCACCAAGTTATGAGGCTTTCCACTTGGTTTCCAAGAGGCATACTAGTTAGCAGAGTTTGAGAGATATGCTTTTGACCTCCTTGAGTTGCAGAGGCTCAGAATATCATAACTATTGACCATACAGTTTGGGATTTTCCATCGATGGTGAGGAACAAACCTTTAGTCACCAAGTGAACCCTCTTCATCTTGACACTGAGGAAACGATAACGAGAGGAGGAGGAGCTACCAAAGGTGGCTGCACCACTGTGGAGGAGCAGAAACCTTGATAAAAAACCTGAACAAGGGCTCACCAACAACCTTAGGTTCCAGTGTCATAGATGGCTTCTTTTGGCACTTCGTCATAGCATGCCCCGGATTTTCTTGCAAGCCCTTGTAAACCACAGGTGTTTCCATTCAATAGATAAAACCTGTTGACTTATGTCCAAAACCAACTCATTAATGAATTCAATATGATAAGGGAAATCCTTTGTCCACCTTAAACTCTACAACATCCTAGCATATTTTGAGACGAGTCTTAGTTCAGTAGTGATGATTCCACCTTGAATAAGCTTGCCAATCTCCTCAACCAGGCTTAGAAGACAAGAAAAACCCAAAATATTTGACATTAAAGCTTGGGTAGCTGAATCCAAATATGGGAACCACTTTAAATCCTCCTCCAAAAAAATTACTATCCAGAGACCAAAGCTTTCACCATTAGAGGATTAGGGAATCAAAGGTTAAAAGACCCTTTACAGCAAATCCAAGACCACCTTTGTCCTCAAACTTGACTACAAAAAAACCACCCTTATCAAGAGGAAGCAATAGAGAGATCCCCTCTTCCCCCAAATCTGCTTACGAAGCCTTCCATAACCATATGAGAGTGCCTGCTGCCAACCACAAAACATATAATAGCAGTACCCAAAAAATCCTACCTTCGCCGCAATATCCATCTAAAACAATTCTTAGGTTTGAGTTTGTATGACAAGAAGACACAAGCATAGCATCAACATTTAATATTGCAGCAGCCAAGGTATGAACCAAAGATTCAGTAGCAACACCCAACCCCAAGCAAATTATTAGGCCGAGATTAGCCAATGAAACAAGTAGCATCCAATGGAACAGTAGTGTGGGATCAGCAACAACAGACCATAATTGCTCCCCAATTACACCAATACCCGAAACATCCCCCCAATCCAAAAATAAGGGTTCTAGCAAACATTATTAGGGGAATGAATCCATACCAGTTCCAATCGAAGCCCTTAGCATCCCCACCAGAAACCCATGCACAGAACTTTGTTCTTTCCGATTCAAGAAAAATGCGAATATTGAGCATGCAATTGCGATTGTTGTTTAATGGATGGGTGTAAGGAAGATCTGGAAGTGAGTACCCAATCCTCCTTTGAATTCGAGCTGATATCAAGGTCAGAAACCCAACTCCCAGGTCTCCAAATTGCACCCCATTACCTGAGAGCAGTGTCCTTTTTGCTCTTATGAGACTGAGTATTGTGCCCCAGAAAGATTTGGACGACTTCTTGCTTGTTCTTAGCTTGATTCTTCCCCCATTTTCTTTGAGATCGAGTTTTGACACTTAGCATTCACACAAAGTAATGGACTCAAAAGGAAACTCTAGAGAGGGAGGACTGAGAGAGAAAGAATCGTTATCAAGTTTGAAATATTGATTTCATTAGGGTCATGCATGGATATGAATTTAATTTTTATTGCAAAAGTTTAACCAAAATTACATGTGACGAAAGTCTCGCAGTTAAGCCAAATTGATGTGAAATTATTTCTTATTGTAAAATACGGAAGTACATGATTTGGCTTACATTTTTAGAAATCAATTCAAATGCTCGAATAATTAGCAACAAGTTTTGCCATTATTTCACGCTTTGACAAAAATAAACATACAATGATCCCGCCATTAATAAACTCTTTGAATTTTTGCTTGAGACGACGATGATTCTACATGCCTATGGATTCAAGCCCCTTACACCCAAAGCTCGAATTCTTTGTTGCCTGGGAAACAAATTATGGTTAAACCAGTCACCTACATGGTATCGAACATATTTTACATGAGCTAGTTAGCCCTAATTGAATTAAATACTCATTAATTTATAATTAGTATGTTGTACTATGATTAAATAATACTAAGAGCAGCTATAGTATTTTAAGGGTTATTTACTTTATTTCATTATTATGATTATTTTGTTGACAACAACACCGTTACTTAAATTCCATTCATATCTGGAATTTCATGCCTATGACTATTAGAACCAATTGATTTTCACTTACCTGTGAGAGACACGTAATATTAATGTCTTGTTGCCTCCCATGTCTGATTTCTAGTATCAGATATCAAAAACCATTTTTGCTCAAATATTTTTATTTTCCTAATCTCACAGAATCTATCATCAACCAAAAGTGCAGTAAACGATTTTGTAGAGCCATTTTTTAGTGCAATCTATATATTTAAGCTAGTAATTACTGTATCGTCGTAGATGTTTTTGTATAATAAAGATTGTTAATACAAAACCCTGTATGTATATAAGAAGTAATAAGCTAAGTTTATCAATTTGTTTGTTTTGAGAGGAATTTAAATATTTTTTGAATTGTACAATTTCAAAAGATCGGATTCTAACGATATAAATGAAAATCGAAGGATATAGATGCAAAGACCCAAAGAATTCTGATATCGGGTTCTCATTGTTTTAGGGGAAAAATTTGCCATCAAACTTCCGGATTTTGACAAAGTTTAAAAAGAAACTACCCACTTTTTGCACAAAAGTTTGCAATTCTCTACCCAATTTCTTCTTCATGCCAAAAACAATACTCCGCCTTATTTTTTGTTCTTATCGATAACTATATTCTTATCGATGACAACACTCCGACCTTGAGGGAGTTGAAGTATCAATACTCTGTATCGATGATAATAATATAGCATGTAAACTTTAATTCAAAAGTATTGTAGTTAAACCAAAATGTGCAATTAATTAGAAATATTGACATAGGTCATCCATGATATGATATTTAATTTTTATTGCAGGTTATAACCAAATACATTTTTGTTGTCCGAAAGCTCGCTATTAAGCCAATTGATGTGAAGTTTATGTCTTATTGTAATATGGAGTAGATGATTTGCTTACATTTTTAGAAATCAAGTCATTTGCTCCAAAATAGCAACAAGTTTGTATATTCACGGTTTGGAAAAAATCATTCCAATCCCGCTTAATAAACTCTTAATTTTTGGCCTGAGACGACGATGATTCCATTACATGCC
>SNQN01000861.1:66802-86802 GCA_008642245.1 Bassia scoparia | reverse complement strand
CATCATCTAGGAATATCACAAAACTTCCTAGTCCTGCAAATATACCAGACAGTATTTCAGCCCGCCTAATCACACTATCATCACTGCAGAGTTTACACTTAACTGCAGCAGCAACGGCATCTTGTAAACACTTAATGCTGAACTGATGAGGACAAGTGACCCAGAAAACATAATCAAACCTTTTGTCCCACTTTAGCACAGAGTTGTGCAGGTGTTTCATCAAAAAGGTTTTACCAATTCCTTTAATTCCGTGAATAGCAATCCTTCCAACTTCATTACCTTGTAATAGAGCCTGAAGTTGGTTCAGGGCAACTGAAGCTGCTTCACCAAACAATTTTCTTGCTGGAATAAGATTGCCACGACTTGGGCCTCGACCATCAAACAAGATGTTGTTTAACAGCATACCAGCCTCATTTTCATGGGCCGACAATCTCTTGATCAATCTTTGAAAGCTAACTAGCTTAGTACAAGTATSGAAGGACCAAATGCTTTGTTCTTTGACTTTTCTTTTCTTCTTTGGACTTTCTTCGCCATCTTGTCCTAGCAAGCTTCTTGATTCCAGCACAAGCTCCTGATTCTTGGCCACACAGGCAACATAGGCATCCTCCCTCTTTCTCTTGATGCCTTGTTGAGCAGAAGCAAWGAACAATGCTCCATTACTGTCCTCTATCCTGGCTGTTAAATAATCAATTTCGCCTTCAAAAGTCCACATTCCCTGATCAGGGCCTCCTGCTCTTGCTACGATGTTTAGAAAGCATAAAAAGTCCCAGACAGCAGCAACGGGATTCATGATGAAAATTTCCTGTTACAAACATAATTATGTTAACAAACAACAATCCAAGTAAAAGCAAATCATCAACTAGAGACCCGGAAAAAATATCTAACTGCTTCAGCCATTCCCCTGACATAGAAAACGGAAAGGGAAAAAAAAATCATAAATAAACAACCTACTAATACTTAATAATTAGACAGTTACACTGCCCTTTCTGCAAATATCAGAAATACACAATGCAAAATGCATCATAATCTCTTCTCCTTCTCTAATTTGATGTTGCACTTGCACCAATACAAGCACACGGGCATAGATGGATGCGGGGACGAGGACGGAAAACGTCAATACTTAAACACGTTCACAAAATCAAGAAAACAAACATGACGATGTAAACRCCCAATACAATCACAGCCATTTAGAAGTACTAAATTCATAGGATCAAGCAATTATCCTCCCAAATTCAACTCAACTACTTGTCTGACATTAAATCATTATTTTCTMTGAATTTTAAATTGCAAAGTAATTGAAAGAAATATAAAAGAGAAGAATCGAAGTAGTCATGATTCATGAAGAATTAAAGAAAAACAAAGAGCTACCGATCCACTGCCTCCTAGCTTAAGTCGCCACTGTCCAATTTGTTCCTGAGGGCGCGTTCGGAGCTTCCCGGCATACCCGGAAACATCCAAAACAGTCRGCCATACCCACATCCCCGGAACATACCCATGYCSTCCCCATCCCCGGGAAGTATCCAGTGGGCTGCCAAGGCAGCACGCCTTTCCGCCCACGCGACACGTGTCCCCATCCCCGGGAAGAACCCAGTGGGACACCAGGGCAGCATGCCTTTCCCAGCTCATCCCCGTCCCCGGGAAGTACCCAGTGGAGCGCCAGGGCAGCAGGCCTTTCCCGACGCATCCCCATCCCCACGCCTTTCTCAGTGCATCCCCATCCCCGGGAAGCACCAGCAGGCCGACCGAGCAACACGCCTTTACCCACGCGTCCCAGTGGGGCGCCAGGGCAGCACGCCTTTCCCAACGCGTCCCCGTCCCCGGGAAGTAAAGAGAGAAGGAGAAAAACGACGACGACAAGTGGCCGGTGAAGTGATGGAGATTTTCGGAGACCAGAAAGATCGGCAATCACGGCCAGTGAAGTGATGGTCGATGACCGTTAAGTGGAGGAGAGAGAAAGTGAAGAGGAGCAGAACAATGGTGTTTAACGCGGTTCTTTCCTGAACCACCCCAGAAAGCGGTTAGAGCCCGCCGGCCCGGAGCATCTCAGCATGATCCGGCAATATTGCCGCCGGAAACGGATGTCAGCTTGAAAGAGCAGTTGTAGATAACATACGACGGCAGTCACATCAAATTCAATCAAAATCAAATGGAATGGAATGAAAATCTATGAAACATCAGTAAAGCAACGGCATAACAGACAAATTGGGAATGATAATTGATAAATAAATTCCCAAATGCTAAATTCAATCAAACCCATCAATCCATAACAATGACTTCTAAATATTTTAAAACAGAAAGAAGAATTTATACAGTAAAGAATGATCTCAAAATCGAAACATCAGGTACTTAGTTACTTACCTTTCTGAATGGTGGGCGTTGAGGGAAATGTTATGAGAATAATACGAGTGTCTGTGTCGATTGGAGGTTGGCATGCAGAGCAATAAAGGAAGGAGTATGCCTCAAAAAAAAAAAATAAAGGAAGGAGTAAGAGAGAGAAAGTGAATGGGAAATGGGAATGTCGTTTGGAGTGAGAGAGAATGGCATGTTTTATAGAGAGAAAGAGTGGGCGTCAACCTGTGGGAAAATTCCTAGTCAATCCAATGAATTGATAAATATTGTCAATTTAATGACATTTTGGTAAATAAAATAAAAAAAGAAAGATAAATGGCAAAATTATAAATAAAATATTTCATTTATTTACCAAAATGTCATTGAATCGACTAGACAGCCCTCGACCGTGCGTGTTGTGAAATTATGAATTCTCCTTTTTAGACCGTTTATTAACCTATTAAGTTGCAATAGCTTGCAAATTGTACTCAACACAAGTCAGCAAGGAATAAGCTAAGTTCTTCCAACTTTTTCTTTCTCTTTGTTCTGCGTTACTTTGACCTGAGCTCCCTCTTCTCTCCCTTTCTATCACTACTGAATTCATGAGTAAGTATAAAATAATCATGGTTGTGGGATAAGTGGTAAATTACGGGTCTGACTCACATAATATCAATATAGATGTCTTTTTTATTAACATAGATTACCTTTTAAATATTATAGATGTCTTTTTATTTTACATAGATGCCCAAAAAATGCACGAAAATTTGAATGTCTTTTGGCCCACATTCATTCCCTTTTCACTTTCTCTTTTACACTTTTGTCATGTGGAACCTACATTTCATTCTTTTTTTGTAATATTATTGACCTCATTATCCCTAAACCGTGATTGTTTTAACTCCCCCCTGAATTCATCCCATCATAGTGTCTCTCCCACTCTGTATTATCTTAATGGCAAACTTTGACTGATGTGACACCCGGTTCACAAGACAAGGACCGGTTATTCAAGGCAAAAATGAAGATAGTGCCTTCAGTCGAGATTACTCAGTAGCTATGGTTGGAAAAATCATAGATGAAAGAAAGTTCAAGGAAATTGATCTACAAAACTGGGTGAATTCGTGGGTTAAACGCAGACTATTTGGGTGATACTTGAAGGTATCCCCTTTGAGGAAGGCAGTGCAATTGCTGCTAAGCGACTGCTACAACTGGTGGGCACCTTAGTTAAGTTTGACTCAACTTCTGCCTCCATAACTTCAAGGCCTAAAACCACTATTCGAGCTAAAGTCAGAATCAACCTATCCCTGCCACTCATCCCTGGATGCTATTATGAGTTTAGGTCAAGTGAATTCTCGTGGGTTTTCTTCAGGTATGAGGGAGTCTTTGAATTTTGTAAAAAATGCGCCAGAATTGGACACAAAAGACCAAAGTGTCAAGCCAGGGATGTAACTTTACAGAAGTACTTCAAATCAAGATATAACCTACTATCTGCGTTTAATGCCATTTTTTAAGATCCGTGTGAAAGGTCGTTCTATACAAATAAGATCATTGCTCTACCAAAGCCAGAGAAATTCAGAACGCTGCTTAGCTTCCTAACTTAAGAACTGGTCGAAGCCTTTTGTCTCCTACAAAACTACATGATTGTCAGGGGTCGGATACGTCTAATTCTTCAGAGAACTCAAATGATGCAAGTTCAGCCTCGTCTGGGTTTAAACGGAGTGCAACTATTTTTTCTGATGATGATTCAATTGGTACAACATGTACACACATTCCTCTATTCAAAAGAAGGAATTTTCCGATTCAGCCATTCAACCTCAAAAATGATGGCTTACATGCAAGAGTGGACTTGAAAAGGAAAACTCATGAGGATAATTCCATTCAGGAACAGTTGAACAATAGAAGATAATTAAAGAGGTTGAAGAGAATCATGGATACTGTGCATGGCAAACGTAAAAGTCCAGTTTCAACACAAAGTCAAGGGAAGCGTCAATGCTGTGGACAAAAAATGTTTTAAAATGGGAAATTTGCAGCTTYTACCTCAGCTCCAGACACAGTCATGGAGGAACCGATTTCTTTACGGTTTGAGTGCAAACCTGGTGAACCGGGTCTCCGTCAAACCGCTAGCACAGAGCGGTCAAAGCAAGCAAGGCCTTTATTGCATAACCCTAGTCTGAGCTATGTGCCAAAAAAGAAGCAACGCATTCAAGTGGCGGCACCAATTTATGGTGCTTCGCAGGCCACTATTGCAGGTATTAATTCGCCAACCACCTCTTTGCTCCCCAATACTTTACTTCTGCAACATAGATTCTGCTACTCAATGTCGTATCTTCAAAAGGAGTTTAATTTGTTCGTCCTTTATTCTCGCATATGCATGCACATTCTTTACGTAAGGAGTTCAATAGACTTTATTTAATTTGGGACAAACAACCAACCACCTCGAGGCATTGTCTACTGGCTAGTACTTATACCCCCCGGGTTTTACTGGGTAACAATCTTTTTCCACCTGAAGTTCTATCACTTTCATTATCCTCCCAATTCCACTTGCCATCCCTTTATAGCAACAGAATGGACCTTGCACATGTGTTCACTTCAGCTGAACGACTTTTTTATGGAAATGAGCATGATATTAACGTGCTAGTTGGTAGTGAGGATAGGCTTCTGGTCCCAATTTTTCAAGTTCTAGATCCACTAAACAGATCTCACCAAATCTCTAGCCCATTTGTAGAACCATCCCATCAAAGAAACACTACTCTTGGAGAAATGATCTAGGCCGCCCAGACTTCAGTGATATTTCGAGTGTTGGAGAGGGCAGTGAAAGACCATCTTTTGAGTTCCAACAGTCCGCTTCCCTTTATGCCCCAGCCCTTGATATTCCAAAGACACCAAAAAACCTTACAAGATGGAAGCTTGGTGACTTGATTGTAAGGATTCGAATAGCATCATTGTTGAAGAATGGAGTAAGCAGGTTTCAGGCTCCCCGATGTTCACCCTCCAAAGGAAAATGTGGAATGTTCTGTGTAGGAGTAAAGTATGGTGTCAAGTCTACAAGAAGAAGATTGGTATCACCTAGGACAAGTTTGCGGATCAAACACATGATGTACAAAGCAACATTGATAACATCGAGTCAGCCAAGGATGACCTCCACTGTAGGAAATTGTGTTTGGAAACGGCTCATCTTCAACATCTTTATTGGAAACAAAGGGCTAAAGATAAATGGGATGCCTGGGGAGACCGATGCACTAGCTACTTTTACAAGTGTGTTAAAACAAGGAAAGGAAAGAATACCATCAGAGGAATTAAATTGGAATGTGATAGTTGGATCTATGATGAGCTTGCCATCGCTGATGCCTTTGTTTCCTACTACAAATCTACAATGAACTATTTAAATCCAACTCCTCTGAGGATCCGTTCACTTCCACCTTTGTTGATGATGCTCACAAGGATCTCTGGCTGGGGAATCTCCCAACCCTGGATGATCTTAGTATCAACCATTTGTTTCAATTTTTTTGTTTAATTATTTTAATTAATTAAATTCTGATTTGCGATTTGAGTTCTTTCTTTGATATGATGTTGTGTGTTAAATCAGGTTTTTTTTTTAGAATTGAATCTTAAACAGAATGTTAATTGAGTGCTTTGTTTGAGTGGAGCCTAGTAGTTATTTTCTTTTAACTTTTTTATTTTTTCATTTTGATACTTCGTATGTCATCGACAAAATTGCATGGTTGTACTGCAAGTCCATCTGCAATTTTAAATTTCTATATATTTTTTATAGTTTTTATTTGATTTTTTTTTAAAAAAAAGAAATAGGTCCAACAAGTCAAAAACCGGACCGGACCTGAAAAATCCGGTCCAATCCCGGTCTGGACCGGAATCGATTCAGGGCCGATCCAGGTCCTTAAAAATCTAAGTTTTCGGTCTTCCAGCCCAGCCGGTTCTGGACCGGTGTTCAGCCCTATATATACCACAATTCTTCACAATTACTCCCTCCGTTCCGATTTTTTTTTTTTTACGCTTGTAGAATTGCACGTTGATTAAGGGAAATTAGTATTTGAATAAATTATGTTAGAATTACTTGGAAGTTGTAATATTCTTTTAATTTATTTGAGATGTGTGTGCAATAAAATTAAAGTAAATCTTTTTATATTTAAAAATGAGGGTCGGGGATGTGATAAGTTTGGATWATGGAAAATCAAGAATGATGAGTAAATAAGTAAGGGGCAAGATTAATTATTTTAGGTGTAAAAGTAACATTAATGAGTAAAAAAAGTAAAATATGAAAAAGGAAATGTAAAGAATAAAAGGAAACACCAAAAAAGAAAACGTAAAAAACAAACTGGAACAGAGGGAGTAAAATGTCACATTAATTGATCATTCAAACTAACATTCAACATTTATTTTTCGCCTAAAAAAACAATTTACTTACAAGTTTCAGTTACATTAAAATCATGGGAAATTCTCAATGGTAATGATGAGTTTTGGCAGAATCCCAATGGAAATGACGTGTTTTTTTTTAATCCCAATGGTAATGATGTGTTTTTATTTTCATTCCCAACCGTGATTATATAGGGAAACTCCCAATGGTAATCATGAGTTTTGGCGAAATCTCAATGGTAGTGATGTGTTTTTTTAATCCCAATGGTAGTTATGAGTTTTAATTTTCATTCCCAACCGTGATTATAAGGGGGATTTTCTATTAAGTAGATGTTTAGTAGGGATTGATCCAATCATTTTTTTCGAATTCCGATCTCAAATTTGATTATAAAGGATAAAAGTGACCCCGAAAACGTTAAATGAGGTATTTTTCGAACTCATATCGAGGCTTGAAATTAAAGCAACCCCGTATGTAGGTCGAGATTGATTCTATCAATTTTTTTGAATTTCGACCTCAAATTCGATCATAAGGGACAAAAGTGGCCCCGAAAACCTTAAATAAGGTAGTTTTGGATAATATTTCCTAGCATATAGCTCCCTACTTTACGGAAAATCCCCCATATAATCACGGTTGGGAATGAAAATAAAAACACATCATTACCATCGGGATTAAAAAAAACACGTCATTACCATTGGGATTCTGCCAAAACTCATCATTACCATTGAGAATTTCTCCATTATATTCATTTGCTAGATATACTCCCCTCCTCGTAGGGTTTTTTCGCCCCTCCTTGTAGGGTTGTTCCGCCCCTCATCGTAGGATTTTCTGCCACCTCCTCCTTGTCTTGGCTTCCCCCTCTTTTCCCTCGTTGATCTCCTTCCCTTTCGCTTCTTTCCTCTTTGTCGTATTCCACTCGCTCTCCCTCCCATGGCCGCCCCTTCTGTTTTCGCCGCAGGGGGGGCTCGTCGTGTGGGTAGGGACTACGGTCGTCCCCCCTCATCGCCAGTTAGTCCCCTTAATCCTTGTTGGTTTGCTCGATTTCRATTATGTATGCAATTCCTATTGATGGGTTTAAACTTTGCTTTAATGCTTTTTCATTGTTTCATCGTGGAGACGTCGTGAGCGAGGGGCAACGATCACGACCCCCTGATTCAGGGCCTCGATCCAAGGGGAAACAATCTCGAACCCCTGTTTCAGCGCTTTGCTCTGACCAACCGCACCTTGGAAGGTGTTGGAAGGGTTTTCGCTATCATCATTAATGGGGGCTGCTATGTATCGTCTCAAGCAAGCTTCTTTAATTTAGTCTTATCCATCTTATCGAGATTCTTATCCATCTCAAGCAAACAATGGTGATTCCCATGGAATGAGGGGCGTTGAAATCGAGATTCTTATCCATCTTAATGTGCTGTTAAGAGAGAATAAGAGAGAGAGATTTGCAGTGATGATTCGCAAATTGTGAGCAATAAATGAAAAGAGAGTGTAGATGAAGGAGAAGTGAACTAACTTATTGAACAAGGCAAAAAAAAAAAAGCACCAGGAAAAGCAGCATGGAGGTTTGTAGAGATTATGGGCTTGTTCGGGGTAGTTTTGTAAGTGATACGGAGGAGAGAGAAAGGAGAACCTGAGGGATCTTGACGTTGGTGGAAGCAGCAACGATATAGTAGTCGAGAATCTTCGAGATGAGAGGCAGCAAACACTTTCAAGGGGCCATGGGTCGTAGGTACAGTAAAGAAAGCAGAAGGAGGAGAAGAGTTGAGGAGAAGAGGAGATGAAGAAAAGAAGAGACGAGAAGTGAACTGTGAAGTGTGCAACAACTCAACAGTACAAGAGGAGCAAGGGTAATGACAAAGAGTAAAATAAGGGGGATAGGAGGCAATCTATCTATATATTAATAGAGATACCAGTTTTGTTGTGAGGCCTCCAAAACCTGAATGGAGGCCTCCTGTTAATCCAACATTTTGTTTTTTAATTTTTAAAATAATAGATAAAAAATATCCCTACATTCACTCTATTAAAAACTACCTCAATTTCCAATAAACATTTATAACTACCTCCAATCTTAAATAAGTTTAATTTTTTTCTTTTCTAACAAAAAAACACTTTCACTCCATTTTCCCTCCACATGAAATTTACGTAAAAACTTTTATTTCCATGGAATTTTGGTATAAATTAATAATATTATGGAATACTTATATTTATATATATTTTAGTTACATAAAGCTCCCAATTTTTTATTATTTCAATATCAATTTTTTTATTATTTATTATTTCCATGCAATTTATAATATTTTATTATTTCACTTTTAATTTTTTATTTTTTATTTCATATATTATTTCAATTTCTTAATAAATATCACATTTCTTTTTTTTTTTCATTCTTATTCTTTTGTATTGTGTACAAATCTATGAAATTATAATTTTAAAAAAGAAATACTACACACAAAATTTGTACGACTATAACACCTGACCTTATTAAATAGATATTGCATTTTTACCCTTGAAAGTTTCATGATATAAATAATCGAATAGTTTTTGTAAAAAAATAATAATTATAAGGTTGAATATTTATTTTTGCATTCGTATTACAGTATTTTGTTCGACTTGACAAAATTAAAAATTGAGACATGTCCTACAATATTCAATCACTAGCACTATATAAGCACGTGATGCATGTGGTCAGTTTAAAAATTTATATTAAACAAATGTTCAATTAGAAAAAAATTCATGTAATTGAATATAGTTTTAAATTAACAACGGAGGTGAGTTATTATGATTTTCAAACTTTCGATGTAATTTTATCTTTTCAATTGAATCTCCCGACAAAGAGATTAAATGATTAATTACACTGACATACAAATAGTAATATTAAAATACATAATAATTTAATAAATATTTAATTCAATATGATTTTCAAAATAATTTGCAATGATTAACTGATTCATGTAAAAATTTTAGTCTATGTAATTAATGTATTTATATTTGAATTTTGTCATACTAATTAATTAAAAATTTTCAAAATAATTTACAATGTTTAAGTTATTCAATGGAATAAATTAGTCAATGTAATTAATGTATTTTTATTTGAATTATTTTACATTAATTAATTAAACTTTCTGTTTTTATTCATGAGAAAAATTAGTCAATATACTTTTTTATGTTGCTTAGTATGGAAAGTACAAAAAATAAAGAGAATTTATATGTTTTAATTAAGGGCAATTAAGTCTTTTACATCATTAAGGGTGTTTACGTCATTGCATTGGGGACACCATTACTCCCCTTAACTTATATTCCGTATATTCAATCATATGAATTAAAGTTATTGATTTTTCCACTAAATTATAAATTATTATTTTTAGTATTTTTTTTTAAAGTACCCGGTGCTTTTGCACAGGTAAGATCTAGTGATAGTAAATATACTTTGGGACCTTTGGGCACAACCATCACATTTTACCGGCCAGGCGACCATGCCAAGTTGCCAACGACTAATTAAATACGGAGTACAAGGAAGTAGCTGGGCCCACTCTTACCGTACCCAAGGCTATATAAGCACCACATGTCCACATTCGTTCATCGTTCAAACAAACATTCAAAGTTTAGAATTGTTCCCCTCAGAAAACAATTTACTACAATTGAATTATATCACTCTCACTGGCAGAAGAAAACCTCAGATTTTGTTAGTTCTCCAGAATCAAACATCTTCATGTCTGATTCCCTAACTTCAGGTAAACCAACACTTGCACTCCGTGTAACCCTTTGTTTGGATAATTGGATTGTAGGAAATAGATGAAAGCAAAGTCAAGTCCTCACTTTGTTTTACGGATTGTTTGTTTGCTTATCTTATCTTTGTCATAATCGTCTTTTAATTGTTTTATTTTGGGTTTTTTTACTTTTTTGGGTATTGCTATTTTCGGGGTTTTCTTGTGCAACTTTGCCGAAATTTATACGATTGAAAGGTCGAATCTTGACGAGACATCTTGAATTTGATTCAGGATTCATTTTTTGTGGAGATTCTGATGTACTGAATGATTATCATTGATTTGAGAATTTAGGGTTTTTGGCTTTTAGAATTGCTATTTCAGGGGTTTWAATTTCTTGTGCAATGTGATTGAAGATATATAGTAGTATAAATTAATTCTGCACATTGTAAGTTAGCTGAAAAAATTAGACGATTTTTTCATGTTAAAGGTAGAATCTTGACAGTTGACACTCTGAAATTGAACATTTGATTCAGGAATCAATGTTATGGAAACCATTACCGTATTAATGGGAATGATGGCTCTTTTTGCCATGTTACCTGGGGGACATTGCTTTGATCAAAGAAAAAGGATTCTCGAGGGAAAAGCTGAATTCTTGAGTGCCAAGATGGAGGACTTTGAGGAAGAAATCTCTCCTCGGAAGCGAAAGCGAAAGCAAGAGGATGATGCCAGTCATTGGATGGATGAAGGTCAGAAGCTAGTGAGTAAAGCAAGATTTAAGCTATCACAAGTTGGGGGTGGGTCAAGGAATTTTTTCAAGAGAGCTAAATTGACATGGGATTTTGACACTTTGGCTGATGCTTTGGAAGTCCATGACAAGAAGGGTGATGTGCTTCGTAGACATGCTTTGTCGGCTCCGACTGTACCTTGTCGCGGCAGTCTAATACCGGTAAGGGCATTAGTTGGTCGTAGGGCTCCAAGTACTTTGAAGCGACTTGAGCTTCTAGTACAAGATGAGAAGATTAAGAGGATTGCTATTCATGGGGTAGGAGGAGTTGGCAAGACCTGTTTGATGAAGCACCTTTATAACAGTGTGCTTAACATGGTTGGCAGGTTTGAATATGTCTTCTGGGTCAGTATCCCAGATCAATGTAATATCGAGCATTTACAACATGCTATTGCTGCATTGGTGAAATGCGATTTTTCCTACAGTGACAAATTGGATGTCAGGGCTAGGAAACTGTCAGATAAACTTAAAGGTCTTGCCAGTTATGTGCTGTTCTTAGATGGTGTTCCCGAAGCTGATTTTTCTTTGGATCAGGTTGGAATTCCAGTTCTTGCTGAAGGGTGCAAACGCAAGCTGGTCTTAACTACTAGCTCTTCCTTGCATTGTAGATTGTTAGATGGTTTTGAGGCAGTCAAAGTTGATACTCTTCTGGTGGAAGAAGCGTATGAGTTATTCATGCATGAGGCAGGGCTTGGTGCAGTATCTGATTCTTCCCTCGATGATGCTCCTAGGCTACTTGCAGAAAGGTGTTGTGGATTGCCACGCACAATTGTAAATGTAGCTACTCGTATGCGTGGCATTCATGATCCCCATGAATGGAAACATGCTCTATCTGAATCAAGACTTGGGTGAAAAGTATCTTCCGCTTGGGTTTGCAATTCATCAACTGAAGTTTGACACTGGCTGTAGAAAAAAGATAAATAATGAATACTTCCCTTTTTGTACTTAGGTAAGACATCTTTCTGTTATTATAGTACGCTTAATAGGTAAATATCTCTCTGGTATTAGGGATGACAAAGCAAGTGAATGAGTGAATTGGCCTTTTTCCTATGACAAATCCTTATTGTGACATGAGTCCTTAATTGTGATCTTCCAGTAATCTAGCTTGATGATAATGAAAAATTAGATGTGAACAGGTTTCTTTCTGTCTGTTGAACAAATCTGTATGCTCCGTGTACTCGTTGTATGCATTGAAGTTGTTTTGTATTGCTAGGGAAGAAAGTACTCAGTGAATGAATATGCCAGTGAAGTTTCCTCTTTCGTGTGTCACACTTTTTTCTCTGAATCTGAATCTCTGTAATGACCTTGAATCATTTATGTTATATTTTGTCAACTCAGCCAACTCTGTTCTATATTATTTGTGTATAATACATATCTTGCTTAAGGCGAGGTTGAGAGACGTTCAAATGTGTGTACTATATTTCTTTWTCCCTGACTTGCGGAKGTTATATGAGGCTTTTACGAAAAACTCAGAACATTTTGTGAAAGGGAAGAMATTCTGAAAGTTACATGCATTACAAGAGCTAGTTTTGCTGATGAATAGGAATGGAGAAGTTAAATAAATAATAGAAATTTCCGAAGAGATTACTGATCATAATCTAAACTAGTGAGACATCTTTTTGAGAAGGGGAGAAAAAAGAGAAAGCATGGGGAGGAGGAATTGCTCTCTTCATTTTTTTTGTGAGCTAACATTTTCCTAGCCTATCTCTTCAATTGTTAAACCTGCACCYGAGACACAACTTATTAGTTGTTATATCACATTCTTTTTTCTGATGTTAGGTGCCTGTCTCAAGTTTGAATTCTGAGATGTACTTTAGGAGTTAAATTTGTTACGTGTGTTTGTGTCATCCATTAGTTCAACAAGAGATTTAAACAGATGTTTCTTTTCCTGATGGAACAAATGGATTCATTACTTAATTACTTTTTCCTTTGGCTTATAAGTGTCTGATTTCAAAGGTATATTGAATTGTTTTTGCTTCCTTCTTTCTTGTGAAGTTGTTGATAGTGTTATTGCCTTTTAGATCAAGTGTGAATCGGAAACAACTATCTTGTTGTTGTAGAGATCAGATTGTGTACTTCTAGCCCCTTTTCCTTTTCATAGTTACAGCCTTAGTGGCTTAGAGTGGTAGGGGGTAGGGAGTAATATTAATGTTGATGTAGTCCACATGTGTGTTTCTTGTCTATTTTTGTGGATTTCAAGGAGAAATTCTGACCTTAAATAATGATTTATTCCCAAAAGATATGAAGATAGTTTCTTGTGGAACATTTTCATGAGAATTGTGTTTGTATTATGCCTCTAATATTTGAAGTTTACATAATTAGATACTCTGTGCCCACATACACTGATACTCTCTGTTCTCATTATATTATTTTCCCTTCTTCCCTTATAGGCCTTTACCAGGATGCATAAGATTCGACATTGAAATAMWTCCTGTAAGAAATATCACTACTAAGGATTATCAAGATGTGTCTTCTTGACTAAAKGGGGTAAGTTCTTCGCTATCTTCCTAGATCCTTGTGAGGTCTATTCAGCATGGTGAATGAAGAGKTTTTTTTTWAAAAAAAATACTGGAATCTGTTTAATTTTTCTGTTACTAAATATATTGTATGTTGATGTTTTAAGGCTGTCTGATTTCTTCAATTGCTGGGACAACTAATCACCAATTCACCATTGATAATARTGRTGTCAATGCTGATGGCCTAACTTGGACTCTGGTGTCAACTCATTTGGTTGATTTGTAGCCAGCAATTTAGCTTCAAACTCYGTTTGTAGGCACTAGGCAGTGTGCCATTGTGCCCCCTCRAATTTCTGACATTTCATAGAAAATACTCACTCCCTCCTTTCCTAAATAGAGTCACATTTGGGTTTTGTACGGTAAATGCAGATGAGGATTGGCTGATGGGAAATAGTTTTTTTGGGTGCAAATGAGCCACAAGAGCAGAGTATATTTACAAGGGGAGGGGCTATGACTCTATGAGGATTCAAACCTCTGACCACAGGGATCAAAGGTGGGGTTGAAGTGGCTCCAATGCCTCCAAACCCCTTCCTCTTTTTTTTTTGGTATAACTTGAAAAGGCTAATTCAGGGAATATTGGCAGTAGGGCTTTAGTTTGTACCTAAGACAGAGTTTGTTATGGAGTGCTGCAAGTGTGCCTCATTTTGTTGAGGAATGCAAATTCTTCATGTGTGACACTTTTGCTGGAAATTARACATAATATCACTCATAAAAATATAAAACAATATTGTTTWGTGGATATTATGTCATTGATGTAATCGTGTCTAAATACATAATGAGTCAATTAGATATTTGCATTTCCAAATTTTCATCTGTCAAGGAAGCCTGGTAGGTTTTGTTATGTGGTTTTGAATCCTCATAATCTAAAGCCTTGGAGGGAGAAGTTTAATTAGTTTGGTCTTCAGGGAGTAATATWTTGGAAGTCATCTTGTTGATAGTGCTTTGACCCCTATAAATATTCCGGCTTCTAAATTTTTACAGCAGTTAAAGAGAACTTGCTTAGATGCTGTTAGTATTGGTGGTTTTGTGCTTGCTTGGGCCTTGCACCTTCTTGGGATGGAATTGTAGTGACATGATGATTGATGACATTGGAATTGTAGTGGAATTGTTGTGTGTTTTAACTTTGACACTTATCTTTTTCCCATCTTTTGTTATTAAAGAAGTGTGAAGATAACTGCAACCGATTACTTGATTTCTGGGTGAATTATTGATGCAGAAGTTTGTAGGAAGATTTTATCAAGCTCTTGTGTTTGATGTTCATGGCAAGGTGCTGTACTGATGTGTATGACAACTGGATAAGAACAGAAGATTTGCTCTACTCAAAGATTGAAGAACTTAGTACAAAGTATAGTCCGGCAAGTTTTTCTTTGGTTGTTATGTACAGATTCAAAAAAGAAGTATCCTCAGAATTTGACATTTTTTGGGTAAAATGAGATTTGGTAAATACACAAACATGAGTTTGCTTAGTGTTATTGCGGGTTTTGTATGCACGCAACGTGTGCTTCATGTTAAATGTTAATATAGAAATCATTTTTGAATTAATCATCAAAATGGGTTTGTACTTTGTACAAATAAATTCTGATATTTGATGAATGTTTTTAAATCATAGAATAAACAAATTTAGTTTGTTACGGAGTAGCAAAATTACTTTCTTTAATTATATAGTAATGACRGTCGTTGGCTGCTGGCTGCGCAAGGGGCGACAGTGGTGGTGGAAAGCGTTAAGGAGGGATGACAGAGGTAGGTGGCAGCAGCAAAACATGCGTCTAGAGTAGTTGGCAGCAGCAAAACATGCCGTCTATTACCCACCACAAGTCCACGACACAAATTGCCACTCGCATATGCAGTTTATTAGTTTAATGTATTATGTGGTTTGCGACAGCATGTTGCACTCCTTGACTCCTTCCCCCAAAAGTAGTTTGAATGACAAGTTCAATGAAACCGACTCTGATCCTTTGAATCAAAATGGATTGAAATACAGTATTTAAACCGAACGAACAAGTCAGCATCGAAGTGACAAAGTGGACGACACTGACTCAAACCCCATTACAAGCTTTGCAATAATGACTTGAATATGAAGTAATGAAGCATTACATTTACATAAGACATTTGAACTTGTACAAAAACCATAGATTTGCAGTAAATTGTAGCATGCTCTACATTATATTATGTAACTATTTACTATTATAACCAAAATGCTGGGACAATATTGGTAAGGGAAAGCAAAAATTATTTTACAAATCACTTATGTTCTACTTACTACAGTTCTAAAGTTTGTCCGAAATGTAAAAACCTTCACCCGCTGTAAATTCAAACAATGCGTGGTTCCATTCATCAGGGTCTTCAATGCACGCATATGGGTAGCCATTTCCATAATCTTGTGTGGTACACCGTGGCAATTCTTCGCAAGCAACCTAGGAATGCTTTCAGGCAAGGCAGCAGACCTGCTAATTCTTGCTTCATTCATGAACAATTGGAATGCCTCTTCGTCAGACAGGCGATCAATCGCTGTTCTGTAACAATTTAGCATCTCAGGCACCAAGGTAGACCTAGAAGTCAGAACCAGCTTGCTCTCACTCCCTTTTGCAGGTACAGTATCCCTATCAGATCCAGAGAAAATTGGGCTTCTGAACATCATCTAGGAATATCACAAAAACTTCTTAGTCCTGCAAATATACTCGACAGTATCTCACGCCTCCTAATCACACTATCACCACGGTGGAGCTCACACTTCAGTGCAGCTGCAACAGCATCTTGTAACACTTGATGCTGAACTGATTAGGACAGGTGACCCACAAACATAATCAAACCTTTTGTCCCAGTTAGCACAGAGTTTGCAGGTGCTTCATCAAAAAGGTTTTACCAATTCCTTAATCCCTTGAATAGAAATCCTCCAACTTCTTACCTTTGTAATAGAGCCTGAAGTTGGTACAGGGCAATGAAGCTACTTCTCCAAACATTTCTCACTGGAATAAGATTGCCCCGACCAGGTCACGTCATCAGACAAGATGTCGTTTAACAGCATACCAACCTCTTTTCATAGGCTGACAATCTCTTGATCAATCTTTGAAAGTTTACCAGCTGAGTATAAGTTTGGATGGACCAAATGCTTGGTTCTGCGACTTTTCTTTTCTTCTTTGGACTCGCTTCATCATCCTGGCCCAGTAGGCTTCTTGATTCATGCACAAGCTCCTGATTCTTTGGTCATACAGGTAACATAGGCATCCTCCCTCTTCTCTTCATGCCTTGTCAGCAGCAGAAGAGAACAATGCTGCATTACTGTCCTCTATCCTGGCTCTTAAGTCGTCGATTTGCCCTCAAAACTCCGCATTCCTTGATCAGGGCCTCCTGCTCTTATTAGAATGTTTAGAAGGCAAATAAAATCCCAGACAGCAGCAACGGGATTCATGATTGAAACTCCTGTTTCAAACATATTTATATTATGTTAAAATTAAATCTGCTATAAAATTTGCTATCCAAATTTTAGATATTAAATTAAGACAATCCAAGTAAAGCAAATCACCAACTAGAGGCCTGGAAAACATCTACCATCTTCAACCATTCGTCTGACATAAGAAAACCCAAAAAAAAAAATCATAATTAAACAACCTAATGCTAATACTTCATTATATTACCCCAAAAAAAAAATACTTCATAATTTGACAGTTAAACGGCCATTTCTGCAAATATCAGAAATACTTAATGCAAAAATACGCATCATACTCTATTCTTTTTCCCAATTTTCACCTCAATTGTCATCATCTCCGACATTGATTATTATCGGGCCAATTCCAATAAATGGCGAATGGGTTGAGCGCCTATCCAACTCGCCATCCATTCCCATTTCCACTGATCATGGCGATCAATGACGAAGAGAGAGAAGAGAGCAACAACGACGGTAGTGGGCGGTGAAGTGATCGAGATTTCCGGCGACCGCGATGATCGGCGATCAAGGTCAGTGAAGCGACGGTTTGACGACCGTGAGGTGGGAAGAGAGAAAAATGAAGGAGGCACAGAACAATGGTGTTTAACGCCAACTAAATTACAAAACTACAATTACCAGTGATTACGATGCAAGCCAACCTCAACTTTGAGCTCCAATGCGAACTCGAACTCGGCTCGACTCAAAAACTCGTTTCGAACTCAAGTCTGGCTCAAAATCGTTTTCGAACTCGAGTTTGGTTTGAACTCGTCTCAAACTCGAGCTCCACAAGAAGATGAAGAAAGTCGGTTTACAGTTCGACCCGAACCGAGAATCTGGTCCACTCGACCAGGACCACCTCACTACCTCAGTATGCTCCGCCATCATTGTCGCCGAAAATGGAAGATGAAGGAAGCGGGTTCACAGTTCGACCCGACCCGGACCACCTCAGTATGCTCCGCCATCATTGTCGCCGAAAATGGAAGTCAGTGACGGCGGTCAGAAAATCCCGGTGGGCCCGCTTGAAGAGCAGTTAGAGATGACGACAGTTTCGCAACTAAAATTCAATCAAATCGAATAGAATGAAAATCTAACGCACCTGAGACCTCTCAATGCAGTAACAGAGTTGGAATAGTAGAAAAACAAACTAACAAAAACAGAATCATTTATAAATAATTAATATTGAATAAACATACAGCAAAAAAACAAGAAGAACACAGTATGCAAATATGCAATCAATCATCAAAAACAGCAAAAGTTAAAGCAACATTGATTGAGTGATAACTGACAAGTGTTATCTAAAAATTTAATACAGTATAAAAGTAACATACCTTTCTCAGATGTGTGACTTGTGAGTGTTGATTTGGGGAAAGCGAGGCAAATGTTTACGATAAAATACGTTAAAGCAACATTGATTGAGCAAATGACTCGCCTTCTTTAACTATATATTGTCCATGTCATAATTTTAATATTTTTTTAAAGGATAAAATTAAATATTGTTTAAATTATTTTATTTTCCTGACTTCCAAGTTCCAACCAAAACCGTCACACGGCTTTCCTCTTTATGATTTTTTATTATTTTAAATAAAAGCCACAAGATAACACCCCCCAAGAACTCTCTCACACTAAGTTGTTGAAAAATGTTTCTTGACATTTAGGTTCCACGAATTTGGATACGGGTACGAATACGGATAAAGAATAGACACGGAATACGACAAAATAAAATTCATAAAACATAGATACGGCAACGAAATTTATTGAAAAATTCTTAAAATATCCATAAAAAAGAAATAATAATGAATTTAAGTTTTACAAAACAAAATAACATAAAATAAACCAAAACTTTAAAAAATTGTTATTCAATCATTTAATCATCAATCGAGTAATCATTCTTATAGTTTCAAACTTTCAAACAAAAGAAGAATCCATATACTGCTAGTTTGCTACTAAAGCAATCCCCACCTCCCAAAATTTTCCCTCTTAAATTTCCCTCCAAAACACACTATTAATTTTTGCATAAAAAAAACATTTAATGAAGATTCATAAATGTATTTTTGAGTAAAATATTATATATTCATTATAATTCTAAAAAATATTTTTTGTCAAAATAAAGCCTTGTTTTTAAATAATGACAATTTAAAATATCAAATACTTCGTATTAATTTTGTTTAGAGCAATTTATACTTTATTTGAAAATTGAGGATATGCTCAGGGACTATCTAATTAGGTTAACGAAACAAAAAAGACAACTCCAATATCATATATTCATAAATAGAATCAAGAAAGAGGACACACTAGTGCACAACCCCTTTTTTTTGTTTTGCCACGAGACTACGGTGCAACTTTGTTAGGTAGTTTTTAGCAATTAAAAAGGTAATTGGTTAATTTTATCATGGTTCAACAAGGTAGCGTTTTGTTAAACGTATTTTAACTTTTAACGTTTAAGCTAAAAAAAAACTACTTGCTAGTTAATTTTTTTTCACTATAAATACAACCGCTAATGTGAAACATTCATATTGACAATTTTAGTTTCGTCCGCTATCCGCTACTTCCTCCGTTACTTACTAGCTTTTCAGCTACCCGCTACTTCTATCGCTAAAAGTTACTTCCACTGCTATTGTTGCTGAACACGCCCTATAAATGGAGTAATTAGTAAGAAACAAGACTATAATCAATAATTAGCAATATGATTGTATTAAACAAACTCTCTCATGGATATCTCTATTATGAGAGTAGAGGCTACTGAAGGGGAATCAAAGGATGGAGTGGTGGTGTCCATAATCAATAATTTGATGTAGGTTACAAAGATTATGCATGCAACCATATATGCAAGTACTGTCCAGTTGTACATAATGGAAGGAAGGGGAGTTCTTTCTCATTATTTTGG
>SNQN01000861.1:45646-59701 GCA_008642245.1 Bassia scoparia | reverse complement strand
ATGAACACCTACCCGATCTTATCCAGCATTTTTCCGACAGGATCATAGAGTATTTTATCTAATTTTATCAATAATTAAACACCATTCAAAATTGGTATGGAACATCACCCAAAGAGTAGTATTTTTATCAAAAAAATTTAACCGTTTTGTTGTTTCCTTACTCCAAATTTCACGCCTACTCATTTTCGCCATCCAATTATGTAGTTAAGAAAATAAAATCGAACATGGGAGAATATGAAAAATTGTGTATTGTCCACTTTTTAAAGTTAGAAGGCTGCTCCCTCGTTGACACATGTTATTGGTGTAACCTCTTTGATTTTGTGAAGTCGATTTGCATTCCTTTATGGTAGACGCAATCCATACTCATTTAACATGCTATCGAAGTCAAGTTCATATCAAGTTCACGATATGAAAGTTCACCGGATTAAATTAAGTAATTTCTACTACATATATCACCACATGTAAGTGTTCCACATTTGATCTAAGTGTTCCACATTGGTTGAGAAATGGAGAGCTAGGTTTTGTTTCTTTGGACGTATTTTTATGATACATAAGTTCAGATCAGTTCAACTACCTAACCTAATTTCCATTTCTCATAAAATATTCATTCCAGTTCAAATCACTTTAGGTCCGGTTCAATCCAAAGAAACAGAGCCTTATGTCCCGTTTTTATGCTTAATTTTATAGTACTTCAGTTCAACTTATTTCATCCAACTTCACATTAGTTCAGCTCAACTATTTTAACTCAATTTCATTTCAACTACTTTTAGTCATTTCACTTCATTCCAGTCATGTTTAGCCCAAAAGAACATTATCTTGATCATTTATAATGGTAATTAAGGGGCCACTCCTGATGCCATATTGATTTTTGAACAAAACATCATTTAATCTTGTGAAGTGAACTCTCTCTCTTAATTTTGGATGCGGGCCAGACCCGTAAAACAAATTATCTACCCCAGTCCCTACCTTCACGTTGTCCCTTCTTATATGCAAGACTCGTTGACTCCATACCTTTCATTCAATGTGTTGTCCCTTTTTTATATGGAGTAGGTTCATTCATGGCCTGCTTGACACCATTTTCTCCTTTTTTTTATTCTACAATTGAAACTTCTAAGAAATTTCGAGTGGAGAACTTTTCCAACACTGCGTGCTGAATTTTAAAAAAACAGAGTACCTTTTGATTTTTAAAAATTCTTGAAATGAACTCAAATTCTACTGTGGCACGAACTCAAATGACAAATCCTGTAAGAATACGATTGATCAGTCGTTACGAGTATATTGCACTTCCTTCGTTTCTTAATAAGTGACTCACTTTCCAAATTGTGGTTTTTGAGGCAAAATTTGGTAGGGTGACGAGGTATGAGGGTGGGGCAAAAAAATAGGAAAAAAAAATTAAAATGGGTATATTGATAAATATTTTAATAAAGTATGTGTAAAAAAAATAATATTTTATTTGTGATCTCACGTAAAAGAGAGAAGAATTAGTATTTTAATTGTGGTCCCAACTCCAAAAAAGTAAAGAAAAGAAAGTGAGACATTTATTATGAAACATCTCAAAATAGAAAGTGAGACACTTATTAAGAAACGGAGGAAGTATCTGTTTTGATTTTAATAGTACCAAGTATAATGTTTGATGACCCTCAAGTCCTCATAGTGTTAAACAGCTAAAATGTTGGAAACAATTTCAAAGTAGAGTTGGACAAATTTGAAATGATCACACTATTGAACTTGATTTCCCTATAAATTTTGATAAATGTGTACAATCTAACCATTATCGTCAAGTGAAAACTGTATTCATGAACAAAAAGTAACTATAATAAGTTCATATTAGATGAATTAAAAAGGATTAATTCAGATTATCAAAAAATGTCGATTTAGATCCAAGAATGTACGGGACACGTTAGAATTCATCCAAATCAATACAATTTGTGAATTAACACTAATTTGATTCAAAATCTATTGATGCATAGTTGTTTGAGTGAAAAATACTTATATGGCCATCCAGATATTTACAGAGATTATGAAACCTAAGCTTTTCATTTCTTGTCGGGCGAACAAATAACAAAGGGATTGCACTTCCGAGCAAGTTGTATCTACCAAATATTGATCTTCTATAAGTGAAAACAGGAAAGACACACCTCAAATTCTCACAAAAAGGATAAAAAAAACTCAAAACTTGAAAATAAAATTCTCATAAAAAGAGATAAAGGGAGATTAACAAAGAGATGACAGTTGTCCCAACGATTAGAGAAATGGAAGTTTTTTTTGAAAGAGAATATCTAAATTAATTCTTTATTTGACTTTTCTTTGATCAACTATTATTATTCTCATTGAATGAATGGATGGTGGCATTTTTGGACTTGTGGTGAGGCTATACACCTACACATACACCAGGTGTATTAGATTTGATAGTGGACAGAGTAACACAATAATAAAGATGTTAAGATTAGACTTAGTTTTATTGGATCTTGTCATTATCGGATTTCAAAAAATCAAATAATTTTTTCGAGCGAGTTAGACTAGACCGACGGATCGGATTAATGTCGATCACCTCTAGGTTTATTATTGATCCACTAGACCACCATAAAATTAGGTCAACCCGCTCGTATATAAGGCAACCCTATTTACACCCCTGACAAATTCAAACCCTTTCCGATCCTCCCATTAACTAGGTTTATTTACCATTAGATCTAAACTTAAACTTATATTCCCTCAATCCCTAAAAGGTTGCAATATAAAGCAAATAAATAAAGTCTAAGCAAAGTTTTTGTGAGATTAAAGTGGTGGTCTCAAGTACTATTTGGGTAAACCTTAATGTCATTTTGGACATCTTTGAAACAAAAATGTTGTAATTTTTTTGGACAAAGTAGTAAGATTGATTTAACGAAGAAATGTAATGGCAAACATGTAATTTAAAGTAGTGGTTTTAATTTTAGATTTGATCCTTGAGATTAGAGTTTCGAATTTTTTTAAGGTCCCACTAGACCGTTATTTGACAGCTCTGTATGGGTGGTACTTATTTAAGAAGTTAGGAATCCTTATTTCTTAGGATCTTTGTTTAAGCAATATTACTCAGTAACTCAAAATTGGAGAACACTCTTCCTAATCTTCCTCATTATAAAAGCTTTCTCATGCTTGTTGTCAATAATCATGGCTAATCAGGTTAGCATTTCTTTCAACACTTGTAATTTTACTTTCTATTCATATTTTACATTCTTTGTGCTTTATATAATTATCGTTGTTTGCCTAAGTTTCTTTGTTTGTTCTACATAAATCTTATGAAGTCAATTTTATTTTTCTGGTGTTGTTAACTTGACCTTTAATTAGATACTGCAAGTCCTGAAAAATAAATAAATTAATTAAAGATACCAAAATAAATAAAACTGAAGCAATACTATCACCTTGATATTATCACAGTGCTAATTGTACAGTTGTAATGAAAAGTTGTGTTTTTTTTTTTTTTTTTTTTTTTGTTTGTTTGTTTTATAGATCCAATTATCGTTGAAGATGGTTTCATATGTTGCTAGAATTTTTGGGTTAGAAAGGTACTACCGTGGATTAGTGTTTGATGAAGGAAGAAACGATAACGATAATGATAATGATAATAATAGAAGGGTTGATGATATTATTGTTGATAATCAGTTTGATGTAAGTAATGATCAAATACCATCTCGGAATAATAAACGGAGAAAAGTGGAAGTATCTCCTTGTTTTAATACCAAGAATGTCAATAGAATAAGTGATTGGTTAAAGGATGATAAGATTTCCACCATTGGTGTTTATGGAATGGCCGGAGTTGGGAAGAGCACCCTTGGATTTGAGCTCTATACCCGCCTTAAGGACCGTGACATCCGATTTACCGGGTTTCCTGCTGTCGGTCGGGTGTCTGTCGGGGCGAATTTCACTGTGTATCGACTGCAGCAAAAGATTGCTGATGCTCTCGGGTTTGATCTTCAAGGTGATGAGGATGAGACTAGAAGGGCGGCGTTGATATGTGGGCTTTTGTCCCGTAATTCTAAGTGTGTGCTTATTCTTGATGATTTGTGGGGTGATTTTTGTCGAGAAAGTGTTGGGATTCCTAGGAAATGCAAGATTGTTGTGATTTCTCGGGATAGGGATGTTTGTCGTATGCTTCGTTGCCAGAGAGATGTAAAGGTTGAGCCACTTTCGGAGGAAGAGGGTTGGCAATTGTTTCAACATAGCATGGGAGGATATGGTGAATCATATATCAAACAACTGTCCCAAATCAGGAAGCGTTTGTATGATAAGTGTGCAGGTCTCCCTCTTGCTATTACTGACTTGGCCAACAGCTTGAGGAGGAAAGTTGATGGTAATGGTGCTACATGGAGGGAAGTCCTTGATAATATGGACATGTACATTACAGAACTGACCTGCTTGGAAGATACTTTCGATCAGTTGAAGTTGTCTTATGAAAGGTTGGGCGATGTCAAACTCCAGCGTTGTTTCTTGTATACTGCATTATACCCCAAAGGTTATGCTATTAGTAAAGAAGAGCTGATTCGTCTATGGATTGGAACGAAGCTGATAGATGATGTTTCGTCATTGCAGGCACAATACAACATGGGTCATTCCATATTGAATAAGCTTCTCAACTCTTGTTTATTGGAAACTTGTGAAGATGAAAGAAAGATCAAGATTCATCATCTTGTGAGGCAYATGGCTSTATCCATTGCTGGGGATGATTTCATGGTAGAAGCTGGCGTAGCAATAAAACTGGCGTTCCAAGAAAATCTTCAAGTTGCATCCTTCATAGATTCTTCTATTTCAATGATCTCATCAGGTCCTCCGTTAATGTGCCGCTATCTCTCTACTTTACTTTTGCAACACAACCCCCTTGAGTTCATTCCAGAATCTTTTTTCTTCCACACACCTGCCCTTCGGGTTCTGAATCTATCTGATACACGCATTAGTAGATTGCCAAGCTCCATTGGTGCCTTGGAAGAGCTTCGAGTCTTAGATGTTAGTTTTTGTGAGAACCTAAAGCAAGTGCCTTCATTGTCAAAGCTTCTGAAGTTACAGTTCTTAGACCTTTCTCAGACTGCAATTGGGCAGATTCCTCGATCTCTTGAAATGCTGAAAAAAATTACAGAGCTMAACCTATCCTTAATTTCCGACCCATACAAAATTCCAGCTGGGGTGTTGCCTGCTTTATTTAGACTTAAGAGATTAACATGCCATGTTGGAGTAGGAACAATTCACGAGCTGCAGAAAGTTGACTCGATAGAAATTCTTGATGCCAGATTCTTAAATCTTGGTGACTTGACCAGTTATGTTAGGTCTCAACATTGGTGCATTTTAGAGTCCTACCATCTTCAGGTTGGTTGTGCGCTGGAAACTGAGCAACTATTCAGCAGAAGAGTATCACTTCARGGCTGTTCATTGACTGATCAAGGAGTAGAGGAAATTGTGATTCCAAGCAATATTCAGGAGTTGCATGTTGATAATTGCAGAGGCTTCCATAGCCTATCTGATGTCATKTATTATCAATATCAGCAAGTTAAAGCTTCTCCAAGCCTCGAAATATGCACCATCAGTAGGTGCCACGACATTGTGACATTGTTTGCACCAAGCTGGATGGTGAATCTCCAATCCCTTGAATTACTACAAGTTGAGGATTGTGGAGCGTTGAAGAAGATCATAGCACAGGAAGCTGTGGATTGTGTCAATTCAGAAGGGAATCGTGCTACCATAAGTCTCCCTCAACTTCAGAAGCTAGTACTCACTAATTTACCTCAATTGAACAGCATCTTTGAGTGTCAACTAGWTTGTGCTTCACTATTGTYGTGTACTATTGTAGATTGTCCAGAACTGAAGCACCTTCCGTTCTTTAACATGACGGATGATGAAAAACAGTTTCCATATCGTCTAGAAAKTATTGAAGGACAAGAAAAATGGTGGGATATGTTAAAGTGGGATCATCCGGAATCTGAAGCTTTGCTCAAACCCCTGTTTAGAAGCAAGTCCTCAGATGCAAAGTGACTCAGTCTATCTTGCTGTGTTGCTACCTGAGGCGAACTCATGTCAAAAGGTTTGCACTCTTCCCTTCTCTCCCCAACCCCCTCTTTTTTAATGCTAATATATACAAAAACAGAAACGAGGAAAAGGGAAGAAGCTCCGCGTTCAACAAAACACTATTTAAGTGAATTTCATCGAATTCCAGGGGGTTTTATTTTCCATCAACCTCTGAAATAGTTTGGTTTTCTCTTTCTTTTTGGCCTTTCATAGATGGATTTCGTCTCACTTCCACCGTTCCATGGTTCCGTCCCACAATAATCAACAAAGGCCGAAGAGATATTATAGACCTGTTTATAGTAAGTGACAAATCTAGATTCTAAGTGTTTAAGAGGAAAGGATTGTACTAAAACATATAATTACCTGTCTAAGAGTGATTTGCTGTTTTACTCTTTTCAAATAATAAATAAGACATCACGAGTCCTGTATACAGACTATGTAATGCTCGTAGTAGGTAGTTGAAACTTAAGCTCAACAGCTTTGACTACTCTTGTAAGTTGTAAGTTTCGATTAGTAGCGTGAGTGCGTGACTACTGGATTATATATTTCTGTTGTTGTGTAATATTGAAGATGATGATGATTGTTGGTGATGTAGTGAACAAAGGATGGCATTAAGCCATTAAAGATCATTGTGGGCTTGTGGTCTCTTCGAACCACTATTAACTTCATGCTGGACGAGTAGATGCAGCTGTGTAGGTGTGAGTGCGTGACTGTGTGGCTGTGCGCTGTTGAACCAGCTGAGAAACTCGCGTTCATTCACGAGCTAGATCGTTGTTGATCTTCCAAAAAGTGGAGCCGTCGAAAATTCATGTGCAGGATGCATTGCTGCAAAGCAAATTGAGGTGTTTTGCATGCGGCTTTGAATCAAGCTGCTTGCCCAGATTAGAAGTTAGAACAGATTATTTCGCAGTCCAAATAACAGATTATGTTAAACTAATATTTTCAATTCAACAAGCAACATATAACTTATCATTGAATCTAAAACTCCTACGAAAAACCTCACGTAGCAAACTGATTGGGTTATAAGCCTTTTTAATTAATTTTTTATTTTATTATCATCATAAAAATTATTAATTTGTAAGTCTTTTTAATTAATTTTTTATTTGAGTTATAATTTTTAGTATTTCAAACATTAAATAGTACTTAAGTAATTTTTGGTAGGTTTTAAGTGGAGATTTGTTAGAGGTGGATATCCAAGTGAGTGGTGGGGTGAGGATAATTTTAAACATTTATTTAGTGGGGTGGGGTCGTGAGGATGAAGAAAGTTTTCGGACTCGCCATGAGGATGAGTATGAGAGAAAAAAAAAATGAGGTGGGAATACGGATGAAAAAGGCAAAAAGCCAAAATCCGCCCTATCTCATTGGATAAGCCTAGGAATGACTAAATTAATCAAAGTGGTTTCAATACAATCAAGAATAATATTGAATGAAATAATTTGTAAATTGTTTTGTTTAATTTGTTTGTTTACACATCTAAAAATTAATATTGCTAGAATCGATACATCTTCCTTTGTGTTTGATACAAATCAGCTCAGTCACAAAATCACATGGCCCAAACCATATACTGACCCCTCTGCTCCTCGCATAATTGAAGGAGCAATAGGTCTACTATGGATTCGGGACCATAATGAGCAAGATAGTCTTATGAACATTTTACTTTTCATTTACTCGTATGAAAATTTGAATTTAAAGATGAACATCTACATTTGTAGTTACGGAGTATGAGACAATGACTTAATGAGGATTATCTATCCGAAATCATGCAAGAATTTGCGTCCTCTTTCCTTTTCGGCCCAATCAGCACAAGAGGCCCAACACTCCTCCTCTTCTTCTAATATTGAGAAATATTGGAAATAAAAGAAACAAATAATTGGTCAGAAACTGGATAATTTTACTTAGGAGTTAGGACTTAGTCCCATAAAACCCTAGCAACAAGGCCAAAATACTTTAATTTTAAACTTTCAAACGTCATAAAAATCTATGATTAAAATATTTTTTTCATAAGTATAATTTAAATTTCAAATAACTGTATTTGAAAATCAAAATATTTTATGTTTTTTAGGGTACAAAAATATTTTACTCCCTCATTCCCTTTTGTTTGTCTTGTTTTGAATCAGTAAGAGAATCAACAAAAATGAATCTTTAATTAATATAATGGGTTAATTTAATAAGATTTTTACTCAAAAAGAGGTTATTGACCTTTTTATTTAGTAGAATGAAAAAAGGTAATAAATGTGTGTTGAATATTGAATTTTGAGAGTAATTTATATAGTAGTAAAATATGATGGAAGATAAATAATAAATATGGTTTAATTCATCATGAAAAACAGATGGATAAAGTTGGAGTTAAAAATAGAAAATATTTCAAACAAAATAAAACAGGAAAAACAGAAGAAAACGAAGGAACGAAAATACTACAAGTAGGGGTGCAAATTGGTTTTGAAAAGTCCAAAATTCAATCCAATTCGGTCCAAATTGTCGGACTGGATTGGACTTTTAAGCTTATCGGATCAAACTCGGACTCAAATTTCAAAATCTATTTTTTTTCAAACTGAACTTGGACTCAACTCTTTAGAGTCCAAAAATCCAAATAAGTTCAAATTATATACATTAATTATATATATATATATATATATATATATATATATATATTTATATTTATATAATTATTTTTATGTACTAAAAGTTAAAACACTAAAATCTCATAAAAATGGGTTTTGTAAATCCAAGCCCATAAAGACCATAACTCTTAAAAAATTCATAGTAAAACCCTTATTCCCTTATTGCCTTTTCTAATTGATAACATTGAACAATTTAGACTTGTTTATTTTTAATTAACTATTTTGTAGAGGTGATCAAGAATAGCACGGCCCGCGGGCTTGGCCCGAACCGGCCCGAAATTTTACGGGCTTTGGACACGWTTTTTCGGCCCAGAATCGGGCCCGACCCGACCCGATTTTTCCCAAACTTTGTGCGGGCTTTGGACGTGACTTTTTACACATTTTAGTTGATTTTTTGGGCCCGGCCCGAAAAGACCGCCAAGTCCGCTCCATTTTTTCGGCCTTTGGGCAACAAGTTTAGTCCCGAATCCAAGTCCGGCCGCCCCGATTTAAGGGCCTAAATATCCAAGTTAAGCCCGGCCCGACCCGGCCCATGATCACCTCTACTATTTTGTGATGTTATATGGTACTTCAAATGTAATGCATTTTAGGTATGTTTGCCTTTTTTTTATTATTATTATTATGACTTTATTAACTCCCTCTTTTCCATGAAGTTTCTGCCGGTTACTATTCATACGCTTCCCAATGCATGTTTTTTATCGTTTATATCTTTAGTTACACATGTGTAAAAATTGTAACAATTGAATATTAATAATCTACACATTAACACGAATCAAACAAGATCCCACATGACTATATTTATTCTTATACATTAATAGTTATTTACAAGATTCTCTACTCTTGTGAATAGTTAAAAAAACGCATATGGCATGATGTTCAAGGAACGAAGGGAGTAGTATTTTATATATATTAACAAGTATAATTATCATTTAATTGCATAAAAAGTAGAAAACAAAAGATCCTTGAAAAATTGGATTGGATTTGAACTTGAGAAAATTTATTCGGATCGAACTGGATCGGACTCAAACAAATATTGTTTCGGACTCGAACTCAAAAAATCAAGTCCAATTTATTTTTGGATTGGAGCAAAAAGATCTAGAAGGTTCCATCATAAGCTGAGAGACATCCAAACCAAATACAAGTACTGAGAGTGGAGCGTGGGGTGCTGCGCGGCCCACGCTGAGACTGGGCCAGGCCCAATGATTTAATTACAAAAGACCATTATTAATTGCTTGACCAGTCAACAGAAGATAGCTCTTGAGGAAGCGAGCCTAACAGAATTCAGTTAGGAGATTTCTAGACTCTTCTAATGGTTAACTAAATTACGATTAAGCCCTCATAACTGCCTATAATAGGATTGAGGACCACAAAATCAGGGGACCAACATCTGAGATTTCTGACACAAGTACACACTCCTCTCTCAAAATTCTCTCCTCACTATTCACTCCCCAGGTTTGCTGACTTAAGCATCGATGGTCCCCAGGGTACAAACCCCTGGGCCCTCTGACTGCTCTTTCTCTCTCCTCAGGGACTTTCCGGCGTATTTTCCGGCGCATTTTCCGGCGACTTCAAGATTCAGACAACGATCAACATTCCTAGTTTTCATATTTTAGATTTCCGTATTCGGAACAATTGGCGCCGCTGTGGGGAAACAGATCAAGAAGTCAGTGATGGCACGTATTACAAGAAGTCCGCAGAAACACAGATGCTGACTCACCAACAGCATCAGAAACAACGTCAGAAACTCTGCAGATGTTCGTCTCAACATCAAGATGCAGGTCAGCAGCCAGAATTAGTGACTAGGAGAGATCTTAATGATCTCTCTAGCAAAATTCGATCATCAATTTTCAGCACTCATCAGGGGTTTGGACGCACATTCGCTGACCTGGAACGAGTCATTCCTGGAGTGCCTCAAGAAAATCCATGCCAGCGCCAGTTCCAGAACAGGCGCCCCAATCCACGCAGAACCTCTGAATAACGGACACGGGGAGCCCGGGCGGATGGAGGACAAATCGTTCGGAGCTTCGTGGTCCGTTCAAATTTGCCAGCAGATCTCGAGAATCTGCACGGCACCTTCGTCCATCGCCACCCCCCGAGTCCAGGGCGACTAGCAGAGTTCGATCAAGAGCGACAGTACCACAACGATCTTCACCAACTCCTGGGTCTCGACATGAAAACGCAGTGTGGCGCCTCAAAGTAGGGCGACCACACAGTATTCGCGATGCGCGAGAGATAATCAACATCGAGGCGTGAGCGAGGGGAGACTAGCAGAATTCAATCCCAAGGCGATCACCTGCTCGGCGATCGCCAGTCAGACGTTCATCTAGCCGCCGATCCCTGCTCGACGTCTCCCACCCGAAGGCGCTCAACCAGGCGATCGCCTACCAAGAGACCTCGAACCGAAGGAGGCATAGGCGATCACATGACGAAAGTTCTTACGAGGAGAATCAGAGACAGGGGAAAGTCTCCCTCGAGGAATTCTTACCTCTCGAACACCTCTCAGCAGAGAGATTCTTGATACCATTGACAGAAGGAAAGTCAAAATTCCAACGATGGATCCATTTGATGGAACCACAGATCCAGATGATCACATGGCAGCTTATAAGCGCAGATGGGCGTTCAGACTGAGTGCGAAGCTCTTGGTGTAAATTTTTTCCAACTACCTTAAAGGGAATGGCGCTTACCTGGTTTAGTGAACTCCCGTCAGGATCCATCACGAACTTCACTGTGCTGGAGGCCTTATTTCGCCAACAGTTTATAGCAGCCAAGCGCCATGAGGTCACTACCGTAGCCTTGAGTGTGCAACAGAATCAGAGCGAGAGCTTGAGAGAGTATATAAAGAGTTCAATGCGGAATCCTGAAGATTTCCAATCTAGAAGATGCGTGTAGCTTTTGCGTCCTGTTGACCGGCTACGTCCGAGCGTTTTGAAGCAGATCTAATGATCCAAGATGTGAGAAGTACTCAACCGCCATGGAGATGGCGCAGAGGTACATTCGTGCCTCAGAAGCAAATCAAAGTGATTCCTCCTACTAAGAAGAAGGTGATGATAAAAGAGCCGCTCAAAACGATCAGCGCAACGGCGATCGACGCGATGAGAATCAAGGAGGCGATAAGAAGAGGAAGTGCGAGATGATGCCGTCGATCCCGATACAATGTGAACAGGCGAGAAATCTTTCTCGACATTAAGGAGAGCAACATGCTCCCAAAGCCCCGACCTATCCAAACTTCAGAAAATCGGAGG
This sequence comes from Bassia scoparia, assembly GCA_008642245.1. Classification (NCBI taxonomy): domain Eukaryota; kingdom Viridiplantae; phylum Streptophyta; class Magnoliopsida; order Caryophyllales; family Amaranthaceae; genus Bassia; species Bassia scoparia. The sequence continues at coordinate 47,805 of SNQN01000861.1, read as the reverse complement.
AATAAGAACCTATGGTTGGAATATCATAGAGACTGTGGCCATACTACACGAAACTGCAAACGAGTTTGAAACGAGCGGTGTGAGTAAGCTAGCTGATGAAGAAAACTAACAAGTATGTTAACAAAAGAAACGCCAAGAAAAGAAGCCAACTAATAGTGATGATACTGATGTAATGGTGGAGTAATCGCTGGCGGGATTGCCAGGCGGACCTAGCAACCGAGGAGAAAGCAACATTTATATAATTGCGGCATCAGGTGCGGGATATAGCAAAATCATCCCCACCGCCTTGTCCCACCATGGTTTTTGACAGCAAATCCTCCAACCCAGTTAGTCTGCCACATATGATCCCTTCAGGTCAGTCGAGTTAAAGTGGCAGATGCGAGGGTGCGGCGAGTAACTCGTCGATTCAGAAGTTCTTCAGACATCATACCTAGAGTGCCTGAAACAATTGAAGTACGGAGATGAAAAGCTTGAGCCATTGCCCAACCTTTGGTGGGCTTCGGCGGACAGAAAGTATATCTAAGGCACAATTCGCCTGCCAGTACGATTGGGCGAGAAGGGACAAGGGCGCTCGTTGAGATTAATTCATCGTGGTTGACATTCCCTTACATACAATGTGATCATTGGACGCCCCTACTCAATCGAGTAAAGGCGCGATTTCCACATATCAGTTGTTGCTGCAATTTGAGACAGATAACGGAGGAGTAGGCAAGCTGTATGGGAGATCAGAAGTCTGCCAGAGAATGTTATGTTAACAGTCTGAGGGGTATAAGGCGCTTCTGATTCCCCGTCAAGTAGTAGGAAACGAAAAGAAATTGAGCCTGATTCTACAGCCGCCCCAATGGAATATACATTGCAGAGAACCCAAAACATTATTCCCCCCAAGACCGGTGGATAGCCATGAAGAGGTCATGATCGATGAAAATCCTGCTCACACAGTGCGAGTAGGGCCAATTGGAGGAGAAGTTAAAAGCCAAAATTGTACGTCCTGCGTGAATATAGGGACGTATTCGCCTTCTCTGCGAATGAAATGCCAGGTATTTCCTGCGAGGTAATGCAGCACAGCTGGAATCAAAGACGGTACAAACCGGGTAAGCAGAAGTGCGCCATCAAGGGCGAGAGCGAAGCATGGCGGCATCTGCGGAAGTTAAGAAACTGCTTGAAGCAGGGTTCATTCGGGAGTGGCCAATATACTGAATGGCTTCCAACGTCGTCTTGGTCAAAAAGCCAAACGGTACGTGGCGGATGTGCGTGGATTTTACAGACCTTAATAAGGCCTGTCCCAAGGACGATTATCCACTTCCTAAAATTGATAAGCTGTTACTCTACTGCAGGCATGCCTCTTTAGTTTCATGGACGCCAATGCTGTATCACCAGATCCCATTTTGACGGATCATCACACACTGCTATTACTCATCAAGGAGTGTACTGCTACAAGGTGATGCCCTTTGGCTAAAAACGCCGGGGCTACTTACCAGAGGTTGGTCAATAAAATATTCGACGGCAGATTGGCCGGAATATTGAGTATATGTAGATGACATGTTCAAAAGTAAACTTGAGACTGACCATATTGCTGATCTCAGGAGAACATTTGATCATTTGAGAAAGTTCAACATGCGCCTCAATCCTCAGAAATGTGTCTTTGGCGTTCGAGGAGGAAATGTCTTGGATTCCTCGTAGATGAAAAGGCATTGAGGCGAATCCAGATAAAGTACAGGCGGTGCTTGACATGCAGTCTCCTAGGAATGTGAAAGAGGTAACAACGATTGACAGGTGCATGCGGCACTAGGGCGGTTCCTGTCTAAATCAGCGGATAAAAGTCTGGCCTTCTTTCAGACTTGAAGCGTCCACGTCAGATGGATGAGTGGCGAGAACAGCTTCAACAGTTGAAGAAGCATTTGGCGGAGATTCCGAAGTTGGTATCGCCCCTGCCAAAGGAACCTTTGTTCATATATTTGGGACTCAGAGTACCCTTAAGCGCAGTCCTATTGCAGAAAGAAGCAAAACACAATTTCCCGTCTACTCGTGGAGCCATGCCTATAGAGGGCGATCCAGGTATTCATATAGAGAAGCTCGTTTATGCCTTGGTGTGCGAGCAGAAAACTTAAACCATACTTCCACGCCCATCCCATCACGGTTCTTACTGGGCAACCAATCCG
>SNQN01000861.1:29977-45621 GCA_008642245.1 Bassia scoparia | reverse complement strand
GTAACCTTGGCGGTAAGGCATTACTGGTACTGTGCTACTATTGGCCAACTTTTGAAGAATGACGCCCAAGGTTGGTTGAAAAACTTAGTGAGAAATGTCAGTAAAACGGCCGACATACCACGTCTCCCCTGCTAGGGCCTTCCGCCTCATGCCTACATTTGCCATTTGATAAAATGGGGATGGATGTATTATTGTTTTTTTTTTTTTTTTTTTTTGACCTCTCCGCCAGCCAAGGGCAACGAAGTTTTTGCTTGTCGCCATCTGACTACTCACGAAGTGGATAGAAGCTAACCTTTAGCATCTATAGCTGAGAGCAGATTCAACAGTTTATTTGCCGATACTTATTACTCGGCTTTGCATCCAAGGGCGCTTATTGCGGATGATGGACGACAGTTTTGAGGTGATTCCACGTCGGCGATATGCGAACAATTTGGATCAAGCCCAATTCACTGCTGTTGTCCCACAAACTAATGGAGCAATGCAGAAGCGCGCGAACAAGTGATTCTAACGGGCATAAAACTAAGCTTGAAGGGGCTTAAAGGATCCTGGGTTATGAATTGCCTGGAGTTCTGTGGTCCGCCAGACCACTACTAAGAATCAACAGGCCACACGCCATTCGCCCTTGTGTATGGCAGTGAGGCGGTATCTTCCTGTTGAGTTGGTATCTCCCATCGCCCAAGTCATTTATATGATGAGCATGGGCCAATGAGGAGTCCAGTGAGAGTGATTTGGATTTGTTGCCAGAGATTCGTGGTGACGCCTTTATTGCGTCCATCAGCTATAACAGGGATTACCGCGATATTTACACTCGTCGTTCGCCCCACGTCATTTTTCTCTGTGGCGATTTTCCTTCGTAAGGTGAAAATACGGGAAAGGATTGCGGCTGAGGAAAGCTCACTCGCCAATGGGAAGGACCATATACAAATCACTGAGGTTATCAGCCAGGTACTTTTCGCCTAGAGGAGCTGATGGAACGCCCTACCAGCCTTGGAACGCGGTACAATTTCGCCGTATATATTTGATACATCAAAGCTGGGCATGTAAGCCATGTAAGGCGTATGTTTTGTATATAAATAACATGATGTAACATTCTATATGAATAAAAGATAATTCAGAGGGCGTTAGGCATAGACTTGGTTCCAGATAATGGCTCCCCTTTGCTATAGCTTTGAAATTTTGCCTGCTTGTGATTGCAAGTGTTTTTGTATTTGTTGCACTTACTACGGACCGCCCACTTTATAGTGAGCGGTATATTCCATTCAGCATTTATATTTCGATAGTTGTTTCGCCTAATCAACGGGCGCGTTACCTAACTAGGCGTTTTGTGTTTCGAAGCGTGTTAGTTTTGTTACACTTCTCGGACGCCGCCAATTTAGTTAGGGCTTGGCCTAATAATGGATAATCGCTAAGTGCATAAACACTGCGATTCTTATTTCTTGTGTTCTCGGACGCCCAGTTTTTGTGATATTCGAAATTTATTTGAATACGCCAAGGGAATTGGATTTACATTCATTATTTATGAAGGTTTCTCGCCTAAGCTTTACTATCGCCTAGGTTTACTTAGCAGATTAATGACAAAGCAGTTAAAGAATGAGCAGAAATAAAGATGAATTTGCGGAAAGCAACCATGATTTCATTAGAATTGAAAAACAAGTACATGAAATAGAAGTTCATAAGTTACAGATTCAAAGTCGTTATAATATGAATTACAACGATAGATAAATCGAAGAGGACTTCCATGGCTTTAGCATCGGAGCTTTGGGCTTCTTGGAGCTGGGAGGGACTTGGCCTCTTCTCGCCTCTGTTGCGAACCGAGCCTGAACTTCTTTGAGTTGGCAAATGGGTCTCTGATGTTGTACCAACTGGGGGGCCTACGGGTTTGGACTTTGACTTTTTAGCCCCAGTGGTGGAGCATCTGAGACGCCCCATCAGGCAGATCTCTTCAGGCTGACCTTTTATTCCTGAAGAAGTCGTATTCGCAGCCTTCCCCGAGGCGGCCTGTTCTTGGATCCAGAAGCCAGTTTTTTCCTTGAACCGCCAGAAGCATGCGAGGCTGGAAGGCGCCTGATGGTCTCTTCAGTTCTGCGGCGGCACATTGGAGCCTGCTTCCCTGTTTGGCCGAAGAGCCAGCACACTCCGTCTTTCTTCGCCTTTTCAGCGTCTTGCCGCTCAGTTCTTCTCTCTGACGAGCAATTTGAGCTTGCCATGTTTCCAACTGCCTGGCCTCTCCTTGGGCACAAGATTTTCACCCAGGGGGCCTGGATTTTCCTCTTCTTGCGGGGATCACCATGTCAGCTCAGCGGCCGAGAACCCTGATTTTGTTTGCTCAGAAATCTTCTAGACATGCGTAAACAGCTCTCTCGCCACTTCATCCCTCAGGCTCTTTGCCATTGGAGAATGGCAGTTTTGGCTGTTTTGGAGGCCTGGGTGGTCTCGCAGCCTTCAAATCAGCACTCTCGGCAAACAGTGGCAAGTCCCTCTCGGCGCTCTCTTGCCTCTCAGCGTCTTCAAGGCGTCCTCAGCGCTTTTTGCCCTGTCCTCCATGGATTGAAGGGCTTGCGGCGTGCTCCTTTTTGAGATCATTATCTGCAGCGCCAGATCGTTGCAGCCTTCTTTTTTGATTTCGCCAGTCAGCGCCTGACGATTCCTCCTGGAGCAACGCCTGAAGCATACGCCTTCAGACATCCCATGAAGTCCTGGCGGACAGCTGTTAAAAATGAAGTTAATTACATTTAAAATATCAAAAAGTATAAGGAAGAATAAAAGTGATTGTGAACGACTACGCTCAACCATGCCTCCCTTATGTGGAGAAGGTATTTTTATCCCTCCTTCTAATCACTTCGCATCCGCCTCGATGGTGATCTCAGCCAAACCGGCGGTAGACAGCGAGGGTCAGCTTGACCTCAGTGGTAAGTCAGTGAAGGCCCACGCATATTCATCCTCGCCGAGGGTTCATATCCCCTCACCCCGCGTTCCGGACTCTCTTCACGTCTGTGCCCCCTCAGCGACCTTCCTTCGTCCTCTTGAAGAGGTGCTCGCCATCCTCATCACCCCGTCTGATCCTATCATCGGAATTATACTCCAGCGAGGGGGCTCAGTGGCTCGTTGTCCCAAAGGCGTCGTTGAATGGCGGGCGTCAGCCGCAATCTTCAGCAAACAACGCCTTCAACGTTGTCCGCCCGCTCTCATTCTCGCGGTCTTCCTGGTCTCCTTTTCTGAATTAAAAAGAAGTGTTAGATCAGGGGAAGCGAGTTTTTATAGAAAGGCAAAATGATTTACTGAAGGAGAGAGGGGAATTGATGGTTTCCTCGGTCAAGAAGGGCTCCATCATCAGTCTCGCATGTCGTTTCATCTGAAGACTTCCATTTCAGGCTGTAAATCTCGCCCTGACAAAGCTGCAAGAAGAAAAGTTAGAAATAATTAAAAGCATGGCGGTCATAAAGGAAAGTTTAGACTCATACCCCTAGTCATACGCCTTGCTAAGGACCCACATAGACAGAAAAATTCCCATTGTAATGTTTTTACATTGGCGAACCCATCGACAAGGTAACCAACAAGTCCTCGCCCCAGCCATCTACAATTTTGTACAACAGTACAAGCCTTACAGCCTCTTCCATGTGAATTTAGAAGCATTCGTATTGAGAGAACTTCGAGGGCGGGCTGACTGGCCTTTGTTCGGATTTCACTCTTCCGTTGGTAGATACACAAAACTTGCCCCTAAACCCTTGTGGTTTGAAACAGTCTTCTGGAAGAACCTTGTAGTGATTCTGTCCGGAATTCCATACCACACCAGGCCGAAATCCTTTTTGATTCAACCAAGTAAAACATGTCTCCCAAAGCGTAAGAAGAGGCGCAACCTTGAGAATATCGCACAAGGGATGAAGGTAAAATTTCGGAAATGCCTGTTTGCATCCAGCACGCCAGGGTGACTTCTATACTCGTTTAATAATTCATCACAATGGAGGATGAAGGAATCGGATGCTAACTCTAATTGCCAACATATTTACAGCTATACAACCAGGGAGGGTTCGTTACCGCCTTTTAGGTCCCGGGATTTGGATGGGTAGTCATTAGGAAGGCGGTAACGAAGGTTAATTGCCGCCTATCTCTTCCTGACTAGCCAATTCTAAATGGTTGACTAAGTTATACCTGCAGCCCCTTGAGGCTTGAGAGGTGGACGCTTCAGTCCTGGCGACTCGGCGCTGACTCAGGATCTCATAGGTTATCTCACCATCTTGCACGGCTCCTGAAGGTGATAAAAGTTGATATTGGTTAGTACAAATCCCATCTGTTTGCGCAAGCTAGCCATATGTTATCCTACCGTTTATTGGCTCTATGAGAGGTGTTCTCTCCTCAACCCGGCGGATAAACTATCACGTAGGTAAGTGGTCACTACTTTCGAGCTTCTAACAGAACGGCGTAGGAGTGGCGTTGGCGTTTGGGGTTTCTGTTTTTCTTACATATGGATCCTTTATAAGTATTGACTACACCTAGCGCCATTTTACGTTGTTGGAAGGATCATCTTCTATTTCATAACTCTATGTTCCTAAAGGTGTAGCGTTTTAAGACTTCCGGTCAACCTTGACATTAAACAAGAGGGTTTAGGTACTGTACCTTAAAAAGAGTAGAAGGTTTGGAACGGTTCTCGGACCGCTCAAGTTTGATTGGATGATCACTTTCTTCGCTTGAACGCCTCTCCTCTAGAAACGCCTAAGAATACTGTGTAGAATAAGACTGTATTGAAATTTGGAGAAGGAGGAGATTTGGAGGATTCTCTCTCTAAAAGTTGATTGAATGGTGAGAAATGAAATGGAGGCACTCAGGAATTAAAAAGTTACTCAGAATCCACCTTTCCTATTTGGCTGTGAGTATGGAGGCCCTTAAGGGGTAATGGTAATGTCTTTGATGTACGGAATTACCAGAGTACAATACTGTATTGATGTTTGCCAAAGATATTTGGTATTAAAAGGTATTAAAAATGCTTTAACGCCATTAGACCCATGACATTAATCGGTGGATTAACATGCTTCCCAAGTCAGGACAAGTATCCCGGCTTAGGCATTCCAAGAGAAGTCTGTGATTTCCCCTAATCGCCTTGGGGCTAATTCCAGACTTTTGGTCCAATTCCTCGACCGCCCATTTTTCTGGGGACAGGCATACATTTCCCCTAATCGTCCCTTGGGCTATTCCAAGGACTTTTGCTCGCAATTCTCGGACCGCCATTTTCTTGGACAGGCAATTTCCCTATAATCGCCTTGGGGCTAATTTCCAGGACTTTGGCCAATTCTCGACCGCCCATTTCTTGGGACAGAATTTCCACCTAATGCCTTGGGGCTACATTTACCAAGATCTTTGGTCCAAATTCTGCGGACCGCCATTTTCTTGGGGAAGGAAATTCCCCCTGAATCGCCTTGGGGCTATTGCCAAGGACATTTTGGGTCCAATTCTCGACCGCCATTTTCTTGGGTGAATTTCCCCTAATCGCTTGGGCTAGTCCAGAGACTTTTTGGATCAATTCTCGGGACCTCGCCCGATTTTCTGGATAGAAATTCCCTTAATCGCCTTGTGGCTAATTCCAAGACTTTGGTCCAATTCTCGGACCGCCCATTGTCTTGGGATAGGAATTTCCGCTAATGCCTTGAGCTAATTCAAGGACTTTAGCCAATTCTCGAACCGCCCATTTCGGGGATACACGAATTTCCCCTAATCGCCTTGGCTAGATGTGCGCAGAGGATTTTTGGTCCAATTCTCGGACGCCCTTTTCTTGTATAGGAAATTCCCCTAACGCCTTGGGCAATTCCAAGATTTTTGTCCAATTCTCGGACGCCCCAATTTTTATTGGTAGGAATTTCCCTAACGCCTTAGGGCTAATCCAAGATTTTGGTCCGATTCTCGACCGCCCATTTCTTGAGAAATAGGAATTTCCCCTAATCGCCTGGGATGGAAGCTTCCACCAAGTACCTAAAAGACGTAGTCCAAGGATTTTTTGCTCAATTCTCGGACCGCATGTTTTCAAACATTGGACTTTAGCTTCCTAAACGCCATGGGCTATGATCACCCATAGGGTTAGTTGGTCCAATTCTCGACCGCAGTTTTTCAAACATGGATTTTTAGCTCTAAAGCCCATGGGTCATATCCCCCATGGGTCAGGTTGTGGTCAATTGTCTCGGACCGCCATTTTTTCAAACATGACGTTTAGCTTCCTAAACGACCATGGCTATGATCGCCCATAGTCAAGGTTGGTCCAATTACTCGGCCGCATGTTTTTCAAACATGGACTTTTACCTCCTAAACGCCATGGCAAGATAGCCCATGGATCAAGTTGGTCAATTCTCGACCGCCATGTTTTTCAAACATGGCATTCTAAGCTGCGGTGAACGCCAAGGGTGTAATCGCCCATGGGTTCAGATGGCTTTAGAATACAATGTGGGCTCGTAAATCGCCATGGGCTCTAATCGCCCAAGGGATCTTTTTGCTCACTTCTCGGACGCCAAGTTCATTCTAGAACATGATTTTTTTACTTGTAATCGCCATGGGCTCTAATCGCCCATGGATCTTAGTGGTCACTTCTCGGACCCCCATGTTTCTTGGAACATGAATTTGGCCTGTAACCCCATGGCTCTAATCGCCCTTGGTTCCTCAAAACAAATTTTGACTCTAACGCCACTGACTCTAATCGCCATGGTATCAATTTTCGCCCATGATAATCTTGTGAACCCGATATAAGCATACTGCAAGGGAATTCAGTCTGCATTGAGATATTAATTGCTCACATCCTCAAGGCAGGGGCTAAATCCTAAATGTGGATTTCCTATTACCCTAAGGTAATGTTAATGCCCATATATGAGGTTGATATTCGTACCGCTCAACACTTAAAGATTAAAGAAATGAGCGTGGGGCTGACTGTTCCGGCCCACCTGAGACCGGCCAGGCCCAATGATTTAATTCGAAAAGACCATTATTAATTGCGTGACCAGTCAACAGAAGATAGTTCTTGAGGAAGCAGCCTAACAGAATTCAGTTAGAGATCTTCTAGACTCTTCTAATGGTTAACTAAATTACGTTAAGCCCTCTATCTGCCTATAAATAGGATTGAGGACCACAAAATCAGGGGACCAACATCTGAGATTTCTGACACAAGTACACACTTCCTCTCTCAAAATTCTCTCTCTCACTATTCACTCTCTCCAGTTTTGCTGACTTAAGCATCGGAGGTGTCCCCAGGGTACAAACCCCTGGGCCCTCTGACTGCTCTTTCTCTCTCTCAGGGACTTTCCGGCGTATTTTCCGGCGCATTTTCCGGCGACTTCAAGATTCAGACAAACGATCAACATTCCCTAGTTTTCATATTTTAGATTTCCGTATTCGGAACAAGTACTACTGGTTATATTCATTTTGACTTGAGTGGCCACCGTTACCACCCAAAAGAAGGTTATCGAAAGTGATAATCAAGTATTCACGCGTGATGTAAATTCTCAACTTTTCTGCGTAAAAGAATAAGATTATGAATTTGGACCCAAAATTAAATTCTATTGTTCCGGTCAACCGGTTACACCCTATTTCCTATTACAAGTAGCAATTTTTTACAAAATTAATTCTTTTTGTTATTGTACTCTCTAATTCATTAACTGTCAAAAAAATAAAAATTCATCTTGCTTAGTTTTTTTATTTAGAATATTTTCAAATAATTGTTTCAAACACTTTTAAAATAATATACTCATAATATATACTTGTATATTTTTAATTTATATCTATTTATTTAGCCCCAAATTAATGAATTTCTCTTTCATAATTTCAACCTAAAATAACTTCTATACACATGTCCCTATATTCAATCATAGTATATTTTTTTCCCAAAATATTTCATCCACACATTTATTTACTTTAACTATCGTATCAAAATGAAATAGAATAACTAAAAAATAGAATAGATTAAAAGTTTTATCATTAAAGAATCGATATTATACGATATTGTCATTGAAACTATGAAAGCACAGATTCGATACACCATCCAACCGGTGTCCACCGGACGGTTTATGAATTTAATTAAACAATCGGGCCACTTTTAAAACATGTTTAAAAACGAGACATCTACTCTTCGTTTTGGGTGTGTTTGGTTGTAATTATGAGAGTTTTAGAGTTTTGACCAAGTCAAACTCTTATTCAATCTAAATAGCAGTGTTTGATGAGTAGCGTTTCGATGTAGCTTGTAGCGTGGGTAGAGTTTTTAAAAGCTACTAATTAGCTTTCCGAAGTAGCATTTTTCAAGCTACAATTTAACCTCATATTATAACAAATTTTTAATATACACTATTCAACCGCTACTTATTGCCAAACACTAACAAATTATAATCAACTTACAACCGTCTATAGTCGAGACTACATCCTATCCGTTACAGCTACATCTACCATTGACGCTAACACCACTCTACCGCTATTTTTCCAACACTTTTACTTCGCACGACATCTCTATAGTCATTACTACTTGTGACTTGTTCACACTCTTGTTTAAATACCACATAACCAATTCATTTCAACAAACATTCCATATTTCAGTTCCCGTAAAAAATTAAAAATTTCTTACTTCAATTCATTAGCATAAAAAAAAAAAAAAACAATACACATTCCAACTTACTTAGATTTGTTGATTTTGTGGTGCTTTTCTTTAAATACGTTCAAATCAAATACGATACTATGTTGATTCCCCTAACTTCTAGGTAACACTATCTTGATTCTTGAATGATCGGTAAACCTTTTTTTGGAGGTTTGGAATGCAGAATTGAATGAAAAGAAAGAAAGCGGAACGGGGGTTGTTTTCAATGTGCTATTGGATGACATAACGGGATCAAGGGAATCGATTGGCTCAATCTCCTTTCATTCTCATGCCTTCTTTTCCCTCTTTCTTCTTCATCCACACACACTGTAAAGGGGGTTCTTTTATTTATTGTTGTCTTTCCTTTTCTTCGTCATAAATCGTCTTTTGATTAGTTTTTTGTGTGTGTGTGGTGTGAAATAAGATATCTAGTTGTTGGTATGAGATCTTTGGGGTCTTCTTGTTTAACTTGACTGAACATTCTTATGATTGAAAGGTTTAATCTTGATAACTTTAATTTGTTCAGGAATCATTTTTTCACATGGGAATTTCTGATGATTTGGATTAAGGGTGTTTTGGATGTTTGGAATTGTAATTCAGAGGTTTCTTGTGCATTGATTGAAGATTATTCATTACATTAATACTGCATATTGTAGTAGGTTCATATTAGAAGGTTTTCTTTTTTTTTTTTAATATTTAAAGTAGGATCTTGACACCCTGAAATTGAACATTTGATTCAGGAATCGGATTTATGGAAACCATTACTGTATTAATGGGAATGATGCTCTTTTTGCCATGTTTACCTGGGGACATGCTTTGATCAAAGAAAAGGATTTCTCGAGGCAAAAGCTGATTTCTGATGCCAAGAGGGGGACATGCGGAAGAAATTCTGTCCTTCTAGATTGTACGTGGACGAGCGAAACGAGAAAATGATACAGTCATTGGTGATGAGTCAGAAGCTAGTGAGTAAAGTAAGATGTGTTTATCACAAGTTTGATGTGGGACAGGCGGTCAAGAATTTTTGGAAAGAGCTACGTTGACATCGAATTTGACTCTTTGGCTGATGCTTTGGAGCCACATGGAAGAAGGGTGATGTGCTGCGTAGGCATGCTCTTCTCTCATCAGTACCATGTCTGGGCGGTCTTTATCCGGTAAGAGATAGTTTGCCGTAGGGCTCCGATTACTTGAGGCGACTGAGCTTCTAGTAACAAGATGAGAAGATAAGAAGGATTGCTATTCATGGGTTAGAAGGAGTCAAGACCTGTTTGATGAAAGCACCTTTATAGCAGTTGCTTAACATGTTGGGCGGTTTGAATATGTTTCTGGGTCAGCTATCCCAGAATCATGTAATATCAAGCATTTACACAAATGCTTTGCTGCAGTGATGGAAATGCAATTTTTCCAGCAATTGACAATTTGATGTAAGAGCTAGAAACTGTCAGATAAACCTTAAAGGTCTTGCAAGTTATAGTACTGTCTTGGATGTGTGTTCCAGGAGCCTGATTTTCTTTGGATCAGGTTGAATTCCATTTTGCTGAAGGGAGCAAGTGCAAGTTGTCTTAACTACTAGCTTTCTCCTTGAATGTGAATTGTTGGATGGTTTGAAGGCAGTCAAAGTTGATTACTCTTTCTGGTGGAAGAAGGCGTATGAGTGTATTCATGCCATGATCAGGCTTGGTGCAGTATCCATGATTCTTCCCTGGTGATGCTCCTAGGCGACTTGCAGAAATGGTGTTGTGGATTGCACGCACAATGTAGATGTAGCTACTCGATGGCGGCATTATGACCCCCACGAATGGAAACATTGCTCTATCTAAATTAAAGACTTGGGTGAGAAAGTTATCTTCCACTTCGGCTGCATTATCACTGGGGTTTTGAGACTGGCTGTAGAAAAAGAAATAATGCGCCCTTTCTTTTTTTTCTACTTTGGTAAGGCATCTTTGTGTTATTATAGTATGCTTAATAGGTAAATTCCTCTCTGGTATTAGGGATGACAGAGCTAGTGAATGAATTGGGTTATGCCCTATGAGAATCCTTATTGTGACATGAGAGTAGTCAGAGTACTAACTGTGACCTTCCACTAAGCTAGTTTCATGATAACGAAAAAGTAGATTTGAACAAATTTTTTTTTTTTTTGGTCTGGTGAACAAATCTGTATGCTCCATGTACTCATTGTATACATTGATGTTGTTTTGTATTACTAGGGAAAAGTACTCAGTGAATGAATATGCTAGTGAAGTTTCCTTTGTCATGTATCTCACTTTTTTCTCTGTAATGAGCTTGAATCATCTATGCTATATTTTTGTCAACACTGTTTTATATTCTTTGTGTATAATATGTATCTTGTTTAAGGCGAGGTTGAGAGACGTTCAAATGTGTGGTACTGTATTTCTTTATTCCTGACTTGCAGAGGTTATATGGGGTKATTTTGAAAAACTCAGAACATTTTGTGAAAGTGAAGGAATGCTGACAGTTACATGCATTACAAGAGCTAGTTTTGATGATGGATAAGAATGGAGAAAGTTAAATAATTAGTGGAAATTGCTGAAGAGATTACTGATCAAAACCTAAACAATTGAGACAGCTTTTAGAGAAGGGGAGAAAAAAGAGGAGAGGAGGGATGTGTGGGAAGAAAGAGAAAGCCTGGGGAGGATGAATTGCTCTCCCCATTTTTTTGTGMGTTAACATTTTGCCTAGCCTATCTCTTCAATTTGCTACGAAGATGTGACATTATTATGATCGGATTTTAAGCTGCTGTGAACAAATGGTCCATGATCTCTCTGCCTTGTTAYGTTTCTTTGCTTTAGTTTTCATTACATTCCATCCCCTTATTTCCTTGTAGTCATGTCCTAGATTCATCTGATTTTTACAACATTCAAAATGCACTCAGTAGGGAATGTCACTACTCAGGTTTCACCTCATCTGAACCAGTTGCTGCACATGGCAACAAGATTTCTTCTAACTGTGTATGTTCTGGCTATCTCTCTTATGAAATTCTGAGAGATAACATACATTGCCTCACTTTAGCAAGTAAGACTATGTATTTTGCTGACAGTATGATGTTTGTTTCCTGAAGAGAAAAGCTTTTTCATGAAGCAGGTTTATTATTATTATATGTATGTTTCTGTTTCTCTCCTCYCCTGCCAACTGGCTAAAATTATGCACAGTTTGTTTTATCACATTMTTTTTTGTGATATAAGGTTGCTGTCTCTGGTTTGAATTCCTGAGATGAACTTGAAGACTGCAATTTGCTATTTGCTACATGTGTTTGTGTCATATAGTTTGCAACTTATGTCACCCATTAGTTCATCAAATGATTTAAACWAATGTTTCTGTTCCTGATGGAACAATTAGATTCATTATTTTTTCATTTGGCTCATAATTGTTTGATTTCAAAGGTATATTGAATTGTTTTTGCTTCCTTCTTTTTTGTGAAGTACTCCGTAGTTGATAGTGTTATTACCTTTTAGACCAAGKGTGAATGGAAACAGTTAGCCTCTTTTTTTTGCCACAGCTGCAGCCTGCAGCCTTAGTGGCTTAGACTCTTAGAGTAATAGCCCTAATAGGTAATATTGATGTTGATGTAGTCATGTTTCTTGTCTATTTTTGTCGATTTCAAGGATAGAGTCTTACCTTTTATATTAATTTGTTCCTAACATATAAGAAGATAGTTTCTTGTGGAACATTTTCGTGAGAATTCCTAGCAATATGTTTGTATTATGCCTCTAATTTTTGAAGTTTGCATAATTAGATACTCGAATCGTGCTCACGCTGTTACTTTTCTTTGCTTTGGTTCTCATTATATTCTTCCCTTATAGGCCTTTACCAGGATACATAAGATTTGACATCAAAATGCATCCAGTAGGAAATTGGAAATATCACTACTGAAGATTAATTGAGATTCGCCTTCTGGACTAGATGCTGGCCTTGCTGCATATCGCAACAAGAATTCATCTGAATGTGTAAGTTCTCGGCTATCTTCCCAGTCCAGTTCCTTGTGAGAAATATTCAGTAGGTGAATGAAGATTTTTTTTTTTAACAAAAAAAAAATAAAAAAATTCTTACTTCCCAACTTCCCATATATTTTTTATGTGCATTTAGTTTGCCGAAGGAATCTGTTTTAATATTTTTGTTACCTATATATCTTTACATCGGTGTTTAAGGCTGTCTGATTTCTTCAATCCTTGTTTAATTTAGCTTCAAACTCTGTTTGTAGCAGTGCGTCCTAGAATTAGCTTCACTCCTTTACTAAATAGAGACGCACTTGGTTTTGTCTGGAGAATGGAGATGAAGATGGCTAATAGAGAGATAATGAAGTTGATTTTGTATGATTGTTTATGGAAGTTCCAGTATTCTTTTTTGATAACTTAAGAAAGTTAATCCAGGGTATATTGTCAGCAATCTGTAGGCAATATAGGCCTTTAAACTGTACTGAGACAGTGTGTTACGGAGTGCTGCAAGTGTGCCGCTTGTTTGTCCTTGATAATGAGTTTGAGGAATGCTAAATCTTCATGTGTTTTTTGTGTCTGATTAGTCATCAGAAGTTTCACACAAATGCTAAATACACCCTGATAGGTTTTATGAACTGTTTCTTCTTCTGCAGTTGAGCTTTCTTCTATTTTTAATAGTGCAAAATGATTCATTACTTTGTGATTTGAATTACAACCAATAAATTTCACAGGCTAGTTGTATTGTAGTGCTTCTGTCTTTCTATGAAGTAGCTGGTAGGTATTGTCAATGGTTCAAGGTGTTTTGTAATATCTAATTTGTTTTAGTCAGATATATGCCTTTCTTGTTTGATATTGTCGGATATTAAGAGGACTTTTACCGGAAATTAGACATAGTGCTCTCCTAAAAATAACACTTCCTCTGTTATTTTATAATTGCATCTTAGCACAGATGCACAAAGTTAAGGAGAGGAGAGAGATAAAGAGAAAGTATAAAAATAGGACCCGCATTATAAGAGAGGATAGAGCGAATATATTGACTTAAGTAAAATAATAAAAGTAACTTGATTTTCCAAAAAAGAAACATATGCTAATTAGACTTGGATGTTTTGCAGAAGAATTTATGTCTTTGATGTCTGAAGTATGCATAGTTAGATACTTGCTTTCTTAATTTCATCTGCCAATGAATCTGGCAGTTGTAAATCGTAATGAGGATATGTTTGTATTATTTTGTAGTTGCACGGAGTCATATTCAATTCTGAGATTTTGTTACGTTGGTTTGAATCCTCATAATCTAAAACCCCTTGGAAGGATAAACTTAAGCTAGTTTGGTTCTTCAGGGAGTAATATTTTGGAAATCATCTTGTTGATAGTGCTTTTACCCCTGTTAATATTTTGGCTTTCATTAATCATTAGTCTATATTTTTACAGCAGTTCTGCTGGAATTTAAAGAGAAGTTGCGTAGTTTGCTGCAAGAATTGGTGGTTTTGTGCTTGCTTGGGCTTCGCACCTTCTTGGGATGGAATTATAGTGACATGATGACGGTTGATGACATTGGAGTAAATGTACTGTGATACAGAGCATTACATGTGATGGGGGCAACTGTACTGCGATTGATGATAATCGGTGTCATACTGTCATTCCATAAAATTCTGAGTATCAATGAAATTCTGTCATTCCATGATGATTGATGACATTGGAGTAAATGTACTGTTCTATTGTTTTGTGTTTTAACTTTGACATCTTATCTCTTTCCAGTCTTTTGTTAGCAAAAGTGTGAAGATTACTGCAATTGATTACTTGATTCCTGGATGAGTAATTGATGAAGAAGATTGTAGGAGGTTTTATCAAGCTTTCTTGTGTTTGATGATCATGGCACGGTGCTGTACTGCTGTTGTATGATTACTGGATAAGAACAGACGATTTGCTCTACTTGATGAAGATTGAAGATCTTCCAAAAGGATGCGGACCTCTGTGATTTGCCTGGATGTCGAGGATTCTATTTTTCACGTAGAAGATGTGTAATATTTCTCGAACTTCAGTAGTACAGATCTGTAGTCTGGCAAGTCGGCAACTGGCCTTKTGCTCTTCTTAGGTTATTATGTACAGATTCAAAAAAAGAAGTATCCTCAGAATTTGACATTTTTGGGTAAAATTAGACTTGGTAAATACACAAATATGAATTTGCTTAGTGTTATTGCTGCTTTTGTGTGCACGCAATGTTAAATGTTAATACATAAATCATTTTTGAATTAATTTTCAAAAAGTGTTTGTACAAATAAATTCTGATATTTAATGGATGTTTCCAAAAACATAGAATAGACGAATTCAGTTTCAAGAAATCAGGAATAATAGATTATTTCCTTGAAATGATGCAAYGTAGGAGTTATATTACACACTTCCATACAAAATACAACACCATACTGAACCAAACAAGTCTTGGTGCAGTGAAAGGARCTTGAACCAGTACATTCTAGGTCACAAAGTGGCTAACAATGTGACAGTTCGTTACCACTCAGCCAAAAAAGAAAGAACTAATGCTGTCTGAAAGTAAGATTCAGACGACCGGGGCGAAAATTTGTTCCCTGTCGCAGAGACATCGGGGCAGTGTTTGGATGAATTTTAGAAACTCCATGGAATATATGTCTTGATTTACCTCCGAATATTAATACATCTCCAGATTCTAAAACAACCTCACTGGCCTGTTCAACATCTACATGATCACCATACAAAAAATCTGCTTTGTCACCAATGGAGAAGGACACTACAGGTATTCCTTTGTTTAAACTCTCTCGACTCTCATCCTTGTCCTGAAACAAATATAATGAATATATTAGGGAAGATACTGGCTTGCCATTCGAGGCAAAAGACGTAAACTTTTTTACAGATATAGTAACAGTAATTTCTTCATGGGAGCTCATTTACATGTTTCTAGGACTCAAAAGGAGCAAATTGATATGGATATGTGATTATAATCACAGAACTTCTAATGCAATAGAAGTGCTGACCATCTGTCCAAATGGTTCTCCATGCATAAAATCTTTTAATTGGCTGTTGTGTTGAAACTTAAAACTATGCAATATCAAAGTCTGACAAAATTCGAG